>CAHIKZ030001807.1:125000-180000 GCA_903632075.3 Acanthosepion pharaonis
ATATCAATAACCACGTCAAAAACTAACAACAACAATAATGGATATTGGTCTTAGCTGAAACATATAACAACCGCCACGGTATGATCCATTCAATAATAATAATAATAATAATAAATAATAATAATATTTTGAGGAAATATAATATCAACAGAATTGCTTTCTATTCACAAGAGTACTTAGGGATAATAATAATAATATATATGGAAATGGGACCTGTTATATTTTTCTATGGGACTGACAATCAACACATTGGCAGAACAATCAAAGCCAACAGCCCAGATATTATTTTTATTAAAGAAAAAAAAAAAAACGTTTTGACTCCTTATTGATATTGGCAGTCCCTACTGACTGCAATGTATTTTGAAGATATTGGAAAAAAGCTATAAAAATACAACGACCTTGAAATAGAAATCATAAAAAATGTGGCATATGGGAACATCAACAAAATATGTCTTTTGGAGCCCTTTATTGGTAAAAAAAGATTGCAGTAGACTAATTGAAAAATTCCTGGAAAAATCCATGCCTCAAGGAGATACAAAAATGTTCTGACAAGTACAGCCTACATATTTTTTTAGAAGGAAAAGGAATAAATAATTTATTTTTTTTTTTAGTTTTTGTGTAAAAAGTTTCATGACGCTTTTCTAACCTTAATCGTCCAATGGGGGACCCGGAGAAAACTGTAAACGCCAGAAATCAAAAGAAAAAAAAAATAATAATAATAATTTTAAAATTTTTTTTGGCAGAACAATATTTAAAGCCATTCGCCCAGATATTCAAACTATTAAAGACCAAAACATTTTTGTGCCTATTTTATTGATATGGCAGTTTAAATTGTTGCAATTAAAATCTTTGAAGATATTCAAAAAAGTTGTCAAAATACAAGGACATTAAATAGAAATTTCAAATATTTGGCACATCAAAACGGATTAAAAATCGCTGTTGTAGTTGGAATTAAAAAGGAATGGTTGGAAAAGAAAAAAGTAGACTTTTGATATTGAAAGGATTCCTGGAAGTCCATTCCTTAATTCGAGATATAAAAAATTGTTCTGACAAGATACAGCCCACACTTTTCGAAGGGCTTTATTTATGTAATTTTTTTTTTTTTTGTCATTGAAAGTGTTATGATGAAAAATAAAATATTTAGGTCCCTATGGGACCCGGAAAGAAATGTAAAACGCCAGAAATTAAAAAAAAATAATAATAATAATAATAAATAAAAATGAAAATAGAAGGACGTTAAAAAAAAAATATTCTCAAAAAATATGGTAATCAGAACGTCAGCAATTATTACTGTATTTAGAATTTAAATTGCCTTAAAGAAATAAAAAAAATTGTTTCACATGTACAGTCCAGATTTTTTATGAAGGCAAAATCAAAATTAAAATATTTAAATTTTTTTTTTTTAAAAAGCAAAGTGGAAATTTGTCATGATTTCATTTTCTGAAATATTTCATAAATATCCTAAGTATGAATGCAACTTATTATTTAAATAATTAAAGGTTTGTGCCAAAAAAAAATTAAAAATTTTTTCTATTTCACTATTCTAAAAATCAGACTTTAAACATTTTGAAGCGTTATTACTTTTCTCTTCTTTTTTTTTATTGTTTTTTTTTTCACAAAACTGATATGTCTTTTTCCGGATTTTTTCCTCTTGATCAAAATGGAATATAAAATTATTTATGAGAAATTGAAAGGGCTGAGATAACGAAATAATAATAATAATAATAATAATAATAATAATAATAATAATAAAAATATTTTGACAGTTGTTTAAACATTGTTAAACGCCGTCGTTCTCTTAAAATCTATCTTTAGAAAAAATTTTACCTGTTTTTTCTCTTCTCTCTTCTTTGGAATGTTCAATTTTTTTTTCTAAAAATATTAAAAAAAAATATCTATCTAAAAAATATTATCTATTTATCTATCTATTTATTTTGGAACAATTTCTTTGTTTTCTTTAGGAATTTTAATGTATAATTTTCAATCTATAAACAGCCTGCTTTTACATATGATCTATAATCTATTATCTATCTATTCAATCAATCTATCTATCTATCTTAATTTCTGCTTCAAGAAATTAAATATTTTAAATATGTAAACAATGTTGTATTTTCTAGAAATTTTCACAGTTTTTAAAAGAATTATTTAAAAAAACAAAATTATTTTTGATCTTTTATTTCTTGAAAAACAAAACGATTTGAACGGATTAACAAGATACACGTGCCAAAGTGAATAGAAAATGTTTGCATTTATTCGATAGACGAACGACACAATAAATTTTATTAATCAGACCGGATATATTGATATATTGATTCTAAAAATGAACTTCGTCAATTGGAAGGAGGCTTCATTTTTTAGAAATTATAGAACTTTAGGGGAGGGTCATTATAAAACAATTCAATTAAATTAAACAAATCACATGTTTTTTTAATATATAGTACACTTTAATTTCAAGCTGTTTGTTGAAAATGTAGTGTCGATTTCAGCATTATAAAATCCTTGTTAGGAGGATTGATATATCAGGTCATCCCATAAGTTCTGTTCGAATTTTAACTTTTTGTTAAAATGAACGAAATTTAAAGAGTATTTTATAATGTCTAATGGAGCTGAACATTATTTTTATGTTTAGATACATTTAAACTGATCAAATTTTATTTCAGAGAACGATAAAATTAAATTTTGTTTGATTAAAATCCTGCTAACATGGAAGTACCCAAGAATCATTTGAGGCACATAATGCTTTATTAGTTCAAGAAAAGAAACTCAGAAGCCGAAGCGGCTAGAAACATTCACTCAGTTTATGGAGAGGAATGTGTGAATGAAAGAACTTGCAGAAGATGGTTTGCAAAATTCAGAGGTGGAGATTTCACCCTTGAAGATGAAGATCGAACCGGACGTCCAGTTGAGTTTGATGAAAAGCTTCTTGAAGTAGACCTTGAAGAAAATCCTGCTTTATCAGTTGAGGAATTGGAAGTGGTTCTCAGTTCAAACCATACAACTGTTCATAGTCATCTTCAACAACTTGGAAAAGTTCCTAAACTTGGAAAATGGGTGCCTCATGAATTGTCTGAAAACAACCTCAAATCCTGAGTTGACATCTGCTCTTCTATCCATTCTCGCCAACTTGTTTCACCTTTTTTGGATAGACTTGTGACTGGCGACGAAAAATGGATCTTTTATCGAAATGTTAAGCGTCGTAGACAGTGGCTTGGTAAAGGGGAAGGACCCCAGCCACAGCCGAGAAGGGAACTTCATGGGCAAAAGGTTCTTCTTTCAATCTGGTGGGATCGCCAAAGGAATAATCCACTTTGAATTCTTACCACCTAATGCAACAATTAATGCTCAAATATACTGTCAGCAATTAGAGCGTTTGAACCAAGCTTTGAGGAAAAAAAGACCTGCTCTAGTGAATCGAAAAGAGGTGATGTTTCATCAGGACAATACGCGACCCCACACAGCAAGAATCACGTCACAAAAGATCGAAGAACTTGGTTGGGAAAAATTCTTCATCCACCTTATTCTCCCGATCCTGCTCCTTCGGACTACTATTTGTTTCATAGCTTACAGAATCATTTGGAAGAAACAGCTTTTGTAACACAGGAAGAGGTTAAAACTGACATTTGTGAGTTCTTCGAATCAAAGCCAAAAGAATTGTACAGTAATGGAATTAGCAAGCTTGTTAATAGATGGAAGGAAGTCATAGATAATCAGGGAAAATAGATTGTTGATTGAATCTGTAATTAAATGTAACATTTGGTCACTTGTTTTCTTTATTCAAAATTCGGACAGAACTTATGGGATGACCTGATATTTGGGAAGGTTATTAGAAGCATCTAGAACTCATACGAAAAGCAAACCACCTGCATATGGATAGAAAATGAATTCAATAAATCTACAATAACAGAAAGATTCCTAAGACAATGTTATATCTTCTCACCGGACGTAATCAACCTGGAGAGAAAAGCGATTCTGAGAGAATTAGATGTCCTACCAGGAATCATCACGTGGTTCCTGACTAATTCCAAAGAAGGATTTGCAATGTAATCCATCCTGACCTGTCATCTCGACTTTAGGCATTTTCTCACCGACTTGACGTGGCTTCCCTCTGTCTTTTCTACAAGTATTTTTGTGGAAACTGCTCTGACCTCCCCCCTTTTTTTTCCAGATGATCTGACTACATAAATTTAAGCGTTCTACTAAATTGGCATCTAGGTCCCACCTGTTTAGAGTTGAAATAGTTAAATGCAATCGCCGCTTCTGTTTTAAAAGTTTCTTTTCTCGTACTTTCCGCCTGTGGAAATCCCTCCCGTTTTCTTGCTTCCCTGGTAACTAGAATGATCAAAAATATAAGTGCAACGTCCCTCGCCATTTTTTGTCTTCTTGAATCCCGTTCATCTTTTATCCGTTCCACAATCCTCCCTATATTTTTTTTAATCTCACGTTAATCCCATGTAAGTCTATGCTTACTAGTGGGATTCCCGCTTTACTTGGGAGGAAACGATTGAAAAAAAAAAAAAAAAGAATTGGTATTGGTGTCCACAATATAGGATATGCAGATGATAGGGTGTTGACAGCAGCCACTAAAAAATAAAATACAGGCAACTCTCCAGATAATAATTAACGAAAAAATACCCCAAAAAACTACAAAAAAAAAACAACAAAACAACAAAAACCAAAAACAAATGAAAACTAAAGATAAAGTTCACTTTCTTCAGAAACAGTCATTTGCTCCTGTAGTTCATTGCTACTAACACGCACCGATTTTTTTTTTCCTGATGATAGCCAAACTGGCCGAAACTAGTCGAGGAATCTAATGGAAAATAATAAAACAAAAAAAAAAAAATATTTATATGCAAACCATTGTGTCTGAAAATTTTAATTTTTAATATTTTTTTTTTTCAAACCACACACATATTTATATATATATATATATATATATATATATATATATATATATATATATATATATATATATATATATATATATATATAAAGAAATATAGTCTTAAATAATTGTTATATTTATGGGATAAACTGAAAAAAAATTTGAGAAATTGATTGAGTGTGAAAATATAAATAGAAATATAAAATCATCAAAAGATGTTGTAAATAGAAGGCCACGAATCTTGGCCTGATGATGCAAATTAATTATGAAACAGACTGTTATATATATTATGATGAATCTATGTATGATTTTATATATATATATATATATATATATATATATATATATATATATATATATATATGGTGCGGCAGAAATACCTCTGACATATGCCTTTAGTAAGATATTACTGCAAAATGGTGTATATTCATCTACCTAATACTTTACTATTATGTGGGAGGTTTTTGTAGTTGGTATATGAGTAAAGGATGTCCGCAGCATTCTGTATATATATATATATATATATATATATATATATATATATTATGAGAATAGTGTAAAAAATATTTTAAGCGACATTTTCAGATATTTCGGAAAAAACACTAGCAACTGGGAATGAGAGTGTAAGTCATCCCCAAACGCACACATATACCTACACACCTTTGCGTGTGTGAGTCCACACAGCGACAGCAACAAACTCATGCGCACAAAAAAAAAAAGACAAAAAAAATCCGGACACAAACATACACTCAACCAGCACACTCACTGGCGTACGCGTACTAATTCACATACACATACTCAAATCTGCATATGCACCCCCCGCCACACACACATACATACACACACATACATACACACACACTCGCCGTTTGCACATACAAATATTCCATGTATAAGTTCGGAAAGCGAACAATTCGTCTCTTGTCGTCTGTTCCTCATTAAACCCTTCTTTGGCGTTGAGGTTCTAATTTACGTTTACCTAAATATAATTTTTCTATGAATATTAATGTCTGTGGGAGAGAGTAAAAAAAAAACATACGGATTCATTAGGAAAGTGTACAAGACATGTCTATTAGTCTATTGAATATAGATCGGCAAGTATTGATAAGGTGGCTGGTAAAAATTTTCGTCTCTTATTCATTAGCTCAAATATTGAAATTCACCAAACAGCCTATGTCCTCCCATATATATATATATATATATATATATATATATATATATATATATAAATATGTGATAAAATATAGTTTTAGCGTATGCCATGTATTTATGGGTTAAAGTGTTCAATATCACGGATAGAGTGTAAAAATATAAATGTAGTCACTGAGGTCAAATAGCGGCAACAGTCGGTTTCATGCTTAAACACAACCCTCAATCCAAGCATTTAAGCTTGGAACAGACTGTCGCATATGGGTTCACTGGTTATATATATATATATATATATATATATATATATATATATATATATATATATATAGTTGGGATAGGTTTTTCTGGATAGTTATTCAATTATTTCGAAATCTAAAATTTAACACGGAGCCGTCATAATAGTTTGACATGCTAAACCATTTAATTACAGAGAAGCCTCTGTTTAGCAAATTAAGATAATCGAATTACTGCTTTTATACTACAAATTTCCCATAATATGGTACGTCAGTCAATATAAGGGTTCCGTATAGGAAACAGGTTCATTTCCTGTCAGAGGACACATATTTTCTATGAAAATTTCTCGGACATTCCGGCCGGTAAATGTTGTTAATACTGTTTATTATAAACGGAGCATTTACTTAAATATATGTATCTATAAAAATAAAATGTAAACAATAAATATATTTAAATAATTCTTGGACTTAAATTCATTTCAAAATATATGACGTCATTTGTTTACGTTAAGATACGTTTCGAGCGATTATGAGCCTTTGAGGGAAATCATGGGAAATTTGTAGTTTAATAATAGTAATTCGAGCTTGCTGACCAGACGCATCCTCTGTAGCTAAATAGTATAGCAGATCAGGCCAAATAACGGTTCCGTGTAATATACAGGTTCGATTTTTGTAGGAGGACACATATTTTCTACGATATTTCTGGGACATTTAGACTGGTAAATGTTGTTAATACTGTTTATTATAAACAGAGCATTTACTTAAATATTTGTATCTATAAAAATAACGTATAGGAAAGTGATATATAATTTTTATCTTGATACTCAATATCAGGTATAGAGCCTATGTAAATATGAAAATGGACATGGAGGTTAACTCACAACGGTGACAGCCTGTTTCAAGCTTAAACAATATCGAAACAGACTGTCACTGCTGGGTGTTATCGTCAATGTCCACTTTTGTATATAAATTAGCGCACTGTGACCGATGGTGACAATAAAACACTACTCGATGTGTAATATTTTGGTCAGTACAACTATGAACTTCATGCACGTGATAATCACTAGGTGCGGATTGAAAAACGCAAATTGATCAACTGACCGTAAAATGTTACAACGGCCAATTTTCAATATAGTATTAATTATTATTTATTAAGTATTATTTAGTAATTATTGTTTATTAATCCGGCTGATTTAATTATTTAAACTTTATTTTTAGTGAATAATCATATTTGTGTAGATACTCCATTTACTTATTAAATAGTACTTTTATTTGTTTTCGCCTACCGGCCTGAATATTCATAAAACCTTTCGGTTTTAAGCACGTCGGAACTAAAGACGGTTTCTCCTAACAAATGGCGCGGGACGGTCGAATACTGTTTAATAAATAAATGGAGGGTCTACTCAAATATGAGCATCTATAAAAATAATGTTCAAGTAATAATAATAATAATAATAATTTTCTCGAGACGATATGCACACACACATACACACACACGAACACAGACACTCAAACGCAAACACACACACGCACACGCATATACTCCGGTTACTTTCTCACAGACGTTATGAGGTTTCCCTCTGTCTTTTCTACAAATATTTTCATGGCAACTGCTCTGACGAGCTATTTTCACTGGTGCCCTTAACTGCATGAATTTAAGCGTGCTGCTAAGTTTGCATCTCGGTCCCGCCCTTTTTACTATCGAGACAGTTAAATATAACCGTCGCTTTTACAGCAACAGATTTTTCGTTGTCACTTCCCAGCAGTGGAACTCCCTTCCTCTTAGTTGTTTCCCTAAGTATCATCTTCAAAATTTTCTGATGCCTTCATTTAGATCCCCGTTCTTCTTTTTGTTCTTTCCTCAATCCCACACGTTTCTCTTACTTTCACTCTCTGTAAGCATTTGCGTGCGAGTGGCATTCCCGCCTTGCTTGGGGTGAAATGCTTATACATATATATATATATATATATATATATATATATATATATATATATATATATATATCCTGAAGGTGCATGGCAAAAAGACAAAGACGAAGAAGTTAAAAAATTTAAGAAGAGTTTGCAATATCGAATATACACATCTTCTCTGACGTGCCGTGTCCCTACAGGACGTAGACGATCATGGCTCTCCACTTCTCCCATCTCAATAAGTTTTGTGCTTTTGCTACTTTTCCCAGACCCTGTTCTCAAATCCACTTTCTTAAGCCCGCTTATTATGTCACGCGTTGCTTTTCCCTGTCTCTCTTTCCCTCTATTCGACCTGTGAGTATCGAATTCTCCAAGCCCTCTTTTTATCATTACGTTTCCCAGAAATTTCGGCTGCCTCTTCCTAATGTTAAGCGTAAGTTTCCTCTTTGTCTGCATCGTCACCATATCCTCATCGTTGCTCACCCGCTTGGTCCATGGTATCCTAGGCATCCTTCTGTAGAACCATGCCTCCGTTGCCTCCAGTCTTTTCTTTGGTGACAGTCTGTATCATGCTTAAGCACAATCCTCAAGCCATGGTGATTGTATTTAAGCATGGAAAGACTGTCACCTGTTATAAAAATCCTCAGTTCACTTATATATATATATATATATATATATATATATATATATATATATATATATATATATATATATATATATATATATAGATATAGAGAGAGAGAGAGAGAGAGAGAAGGCACGGTGGAGTAATGGATAGCGGCTTGGATTGAGGAATCGCAGAGCCGAGTTCGAATTCCAGTCAAATCCATTACATTCACTTACGTGCTAATACCCTTGGGAAAGGTATGAATCCTCTTCCTCTCCCTCCAGCTATGGGTAAAATAGCAGGACAGACTGGGTTATACAGCCTTGGATGGCAACTAGTCTAGGAGAAGGTCAACTCTGAATTCAAAACCTGCGGAGGGTCGTTTGGGAACCTTGTGGCATTCGGTGCACCAGGTCTCTGTATTCGTCCCTTCAAAAGTGTGGATGGTCCTGTACAAAGCCTTCACCACTATAATCAAATCTCATGTGCCGGTGTCGGGCTGTCGATTTCCTGGAAACTGATCTGCTTGACCCTCATACGTCGAAACTCGACGGGAGAGTCGACTATATATATATAATAGATAAGTTGGCCAATAAAATAAAGTGAAAAGAAATGGTACCGATGAAATCAGTACGAAAAACATTTTTTTAATATTAACCAGGTGACAAAAATGAAGCACGAAAATTGAGGTTCAAAGTTCGGAATTTTCGAACAAGCCTGTGTTCTCTATCAGCGGATGCGAGAAATAAACAGAGGGACAGTGGAAACTATCCATTATTAGTTTTTGAGGGGGATAGAATCTGCTTGTAGTTGGAATTATTAGACAAAATCTAATCCCTGTTTGATTTCTCGCTGTGCGAAACTTTTTGTGAAAATAACCTTAGGTTTAAAAATTGTGATTGGTGAATGGGTCGCAGGGGTGTGAGATGTTGAACATAGAGGGGGGAAAAAGAGTTATAGGACCAGGGGTGGGGACGGTATTAGTTTGAAAAGATTTTTTGTGATTTAGGAACAGTGTGGGATCATAGCGAGTTTGTCAATAAAAGTAAAATGAAAAAGAAAAAGAAAAAAAGAAAGAAAAAGAAGAAAAGATAGAGAGGAAAGAAATGGCACAAAAAAGGGATAAATAATTCTTTTAGGAAAATCGTTGTAGATATTGAGGAAAAACTAAAAGGAAATAAAAATAAAGAAATAATATCAAAATACTTATAATAAAGATGATGTTAATATGAAAAGGGGAAAAAAAATATATATATATATATATATATATATATATATATATATATATATATATATATATATGTGTGTGTGTCAGGATAGGATCAGAGTTTAAAAAGGCAATAAAATAAAATAAAAGAGAAACAAAGGGAAGAAATCCAGATGTAACCCGGATATATATTTTCTGACCTGGATATAATGAGAAAACTGATATAAGGATATAATTAAGATATTTTTTCTGGTCCCAAATTAGAGCCTGTGTTAATGTATATAAAATAGACCAAACCCGGATATAAGAGAAACTCGGATATAAGAGATATTTTCTCTGGTCCCAAATTAGAGCCTGTGTTAATGTATATAAAATTTTCTTTTCCCAAAGCCTGTGTTAATGATATAAAATAGAAACCCGGATATAAGATAAACTTCTTTTCCGGTCCCGACAACTCTCTTACATCCGGGTTACACTGTACTTCAAAAAAAGGATTAAAGAATCATTTTTGGAAAATAATAGTAGAAAATGGAGGGGGGGGAACGGAAAAAATACACTGAAATAAAAAACTTATTATAATTACTAATAATAAGCATGATGACATTATAAATCAGTGGGGAATAAAACATAAAAAAAAAAACCAGGAAAGATATGCTGTGAACACGGCAGTCCTTTAGCGACAATAATTCGTTGTTTGCGAGTCGGGAAGAACGAAATGTCCGACCTTGTGCTTTCTTTAAGTTATATCCATGTTGTTTTCTAGCGGTGAGTTAAGGTTTGTCAAGGTGAGACAAGTTCTTTTAGATTATTTTCATTTTGTCTTTTCACCGTGATGAATTAAGATAGAATGGCAGCCGATGTCCAATACGACATCAAGTCCGTCGTTATCTGGGGCAGAATATGGCTTGTTAATTTTAACGCTTCAAAAACTAAACTTCTCTACATTATTTACATTATTCGGACTATTGTCCTCATTGTTCAGTTCGACATTCCAACCACCTGAAGAAGGCCGGAGCGTACAACGGCCGAAACGTTGTAATAAATATGACGACAAAGATGAGGACAATAGTCCGAATAATGTAAATAATGTACATAATACCTCATCTCAGAAATATGGATGGAGGAACAAGATCAAGGTATCAGATGATGTCGATTGACATTACACTGGAATATTTGATGATTATAGATATCTGGGAAGCAAGTAAAAGGAAGAAAATTCCACAGACAGGAAGTGCGAGAGAAGAAGCTGTTTGAGTAGAAGAGACGGTTATATTTAACCTTTTCGACAGTGAAAGGGCGGACCGGGATGCCAACCCAGTAGCGCGTTTAAATTCATGCAGTCTGAGAACCAGAGAAAGCAACTCGTCGGAACAATTGCCGTGAAAAAACTTATAGAAGAGGCCGAGGGAGACCACGGCACGTCTGGGAGAAAGCCACTGTAGACAATATGATTGATCAGGAACTATCATATTGCATATCCGTCTCTGGATTTAGTCTATGGATTTTGTCGAAGACCTCGAGACATACAACGAATGCACCAAATATTTTTTTAAAGCGTTTCGCCCCAAGCAAGGTGGGAAGAACAAGCACGCAAGGGGTTATAGAGAGTTGGAGCGAGAGCAAATAGGAGTGATAGAGAAAAGGATGAAGAGAAGGATAGGGGATAAATCAAGGCATCTGTAGACGTCGATTGACATTACATTTGAATAGTTGGAAATTATAGCTATCAGGGAAACAGGAAAAGGGGAGGGAGTTCCAGAAGCGAGAGGTGCTAGACATGAAGCTATTGGAGTCGAAGAGACGGCTATATTTAACAGTTTCGACTATGAAAGGGTGAGAGCGAGATGCCAGCCTATTTGAACGCTTAAATTCATGAAGTTTGGGAACCAGCGAAAGCCGCTCATCGAAGCAGTTACCATGAAAGTATTTGTAATAAAGACAGAGGGAGGCGACGGCACGTCCGTGAGAGAGCGACTGCAGACGATATATCAGATCAGGTCCAATTACATTGCATATGCATCTCTGGATTTTATCAAGGATCTTGAGACAAACAGAAGAGGCTCCAGACCATATATGGACGCAATACTCCATGCAAGGGCGAATGGTCGATTTATAAATTTGAAGGATGAACTCAGACGGCTGTTTACCTGGAGCTCCTTAATAATATCCAAAGAAGAATCAGCAATATTATTGGTGCTAATCTAGCATCTCGGCTTCAGTCGCTTTCCCGAGGCCGTAAGGATGCGTCTCTGTGTCTTTTCTATATAAAATTGCATGGTAATTGTTCAGACGAGCTCTTCTCTCTGATATTTAGCCTTTTTTGAATTTAATCGTCGAGATCTCATCAATTTACAGTTAAGCTCGTGAGAGGCAACCGTAAGTTCTGTGCTAACAGTTTCTTTTCTCGCACTTTTCGCTTGTGGAACTCCCACCCGGCTTCAGGCTTCCCAGACAACTTTAATCTGCAAAAATTTAAATGCAATGTCAATCGCTATCTGCTGATTAATCCTCAAAATCTAGATGCATAGCAAAAGCGCCAGCCCAGATGTGGCAGCAATATTCAATGCAAAGAAGAATATGCAAACTGTATCCAGACAAGCAAAAACTGCTTGACCTGACACAGCGAACCAGTTTTCCTAGCAGGTTATTTAGCAATTGATCTGTAATTTAGCAATATCATGCTAATTATTCAAATAAGCTCTTCGCCATGGTACCTTGACTTTTAGAATTTAAGCGCAGTATCAGACTGGCTTCAAGAACTCATCAATTTATAGTTGATCTAGCTAGATGTAGCCGTAAGTTCTATGCTAACAGTTCAGTCTGAAGTCGGGCGACCGGCTGACCGGCTGATCGGTTGAACTCTCAGCCTTCGGGCGGAGAGGAACCCGAACGAGGCTATGCCGAAAGGCGGAGTCACTTTCGAGGAGATAAACCGACCCCGAACCCGTTTATACGGGTTCAAAGGGCATATTTTTGGCCGAGCCCACGTTAAACCGGCCTTGTGCAAAATGATGCCCTCGTTTGACTTAATACTGTTCAGTCCGAAGTCGGACGACGGGCTGATCGGTTGAACTCTCTGCCTTCGGGCGGTGAGGAAGCCGAACGTGGCTACGCCGAAGGGCGGATTATCTTTCGGGGAGATAAACCGACCCTAAACCCGTTTATATGGGTTCAAAGGGCATATTTTTGGCAGAGCCCACGAGCTCGGAGATCCCACGGGCTCGGAGATACCACGTTAAACGGGCCTTGTGCCACATTATGCCCTCGTGGGGGGGGGTGACTAAATACTGTTCCATGCTAACAGCTTCTTTACTCGCACATCTTGTTTGTGGAACTTCCTTCCGGCACCATGTTTTTCAGCTAACATTAATCTACAAAAATTTTAATGCAATGTCAATGACTATCTACTGTCCTCCTGATTACTGTTTTCTCTCCCCGGTCATTATTAAAGTTTCTGTTCCTAGTTCTTCCCCACCCTTGTGTCTTAGTAGCTTTACATAGGGTGGTGCTGATTGTTTTAAAAATGAACCTAATGATTGACATGTGACCAAAGAAATGTAAACTAAAATCCAAAAGTGATAAATCCAAAACAGAACAGAAAATGGATAAAACAGGATAAACTTGAACCATAGACTGAGGAGAAATGACCAACACACACCTACCCAAAAAATGAAAGACACTGTCTATATCTAAATGAATTAAGAAGGTAGATGATAATGAGTGACACAAGTGAGAAGTGCGAGAAACCAGAATAAACCAGAATGATGATATTTCATCTATCTGATTATAAACTTGACCCTTCCACCAAAAGCGAGGGGAGTCAGGACAGTAGGGTCAGTAGCTTAGACTAGAGTAGCAGGTGTCAGTAGCAGTAGTAAAAAAAAAAAAACACACACGTAGCTTCATCATTCCGTGAACATCGAAAACTGACGATCTCAAACGTTATCCTCACCAACGAAATTATCGGAACAAGTCAAAACAATTAAACACAAACTTTTAATGAAGCAAAAGAGACAGTAACACAGACCATACCAATATCTGTAATTTGCATCAGTCAGTAAGTTATGTGCCATGCTTGATACACGCGTAGGCGACCATATATCGTTCAATACATGACTGACGAGGCAGATTTTTTCCCCGCAGTAGGTTGTCATTTCTTTTGAAAGTTGCTATCCAATGCTATAGAACCCAGTTTTGTGGCTGGGGTAGAAGAAGAGTGTTCATACATTTCCCCAAGGGTATTAACACGAAAGTGAATGTAATGGATTCGACTGAAATTCGAACTCGGCTCTCCAATTCCGGAATCCGTGCCGCTAACCATTACTCTACCGTGCCTCCGTAATACACATCCTTGTTATAAATGTCAACACGTGTCTCACGACTTACAGTTTTTATATCGTTGTAGGTTTTATTCATCTTATTTTTAGTATAAACAAAAGTAAAAAAGGATTCCTCTATCAAGTACTACTACATATACATATAACAATGAATTAAATGCTACATAAACGCACAAAATTCAACTGAATTACTAAATTTAGCAAAGACCTTACAGTTATATCTAGCCATTTCAACTGTAAAATGAGACCTTCCCGCCAATGGAATAGTGCGTTCGAATTTAACAAGAGGCTGCAACCTGGGGAGGTCTTTAGGCAGAAATTGCCAGAATTAAATGGGGTCATCTGGTCGCTGAAGACATTATATCCCAACTGACATCTGTTGAAAAACATCGTAATGCAGTCAACGACTTGTTGTCTTGACAAAAAAATCAAACAACGCATGCGCGAAATTAAAATATAAAATGGCGACAATCTACTAATCGTACGCTACACACAGACACAGACACACACACACAAACACACACATACACACATATACATATATATATATATATATATATATATATATATATATATTAGCCTTCATTGAATTTATGCAATTTATTTTACTGATGATACCCTTTTTGTTTTTCATGCACTACGTAATAAAATGTTATTTTAAAAGCGAGAAAATTGGGTCCGCACTCCACACTGCAACTGAATTGTAAAACAAGAAAATATTTAATCGCATGTTTTGTTTTAAATGAATTTAAACTTCGTGCAAATTTATTTGAAAAAGATTTTTCAGAGATAAAGAGATTTAAAAAAAAAAAAACAGAACAAAACAAAACACAATTAAAAAAATAGAAAAAGAAAACTCGCTACCAAATTCACGTCAAGACGACAAAAGATGGCGGTAGCTAAGGGAAACAGTTTTGTTAACAAGAGATAAAAAAAAATAGAGCAGTAAAAATCTAGATTGAAAACGGACAAAAAGAGAGATGAGATGGACGCCAGACTGACATGTTAAGACACACGGACACATCTTGAGGCGTACAGTTCAATTGCACAAGACGATGTCTTCCATAAACACGGACATGCGCATATGCGCTAATTTCATTTAGCAACTATCTTGCACACTTCTAAAGAGGTATTCAGAATGAGAAAGCAGGCAGCGGAGTTCGAATCATAGTCAAGTTCGTTACCTTTACTTACGCGCAAAGATCCTTGGGAAATATGAGAATCTGTCTCATCTCCCAACACTGACAATTTTAGTTTAAATAGTAGGAGTTGTATCTGAAAAGAAAATTATCTTCAAAAAATTGTTTAAAAAAATTGTTAAATTACCCACATACGCACACAAACACATACACACACGCGCGCGCGCGCCTGAAAAAAAGAATTATATTTACTACTACTTAATACTAGCAGCATGGCCCGGCGTTGCCCGTGCTTGATTCAAAAATCGTACGACTCATACAGCAATCACTATTACTTGACTTAAAATATTTTTGCCCTTTTTTTTTTTAAAGGAGTGCCCTTTGCCGTGCTGATTTTTTTACACTTCTGCCAATCTTACACTGCGAATTTTTTCTAAGCTCCATACTAAACATTAAATCTGTTACGAAAAAAAACTAAACAAAATGAACACAAAACGATCAACTTTAAAAAAAGGACTCGTAACTGGAAAAACTGAATGAAAAATGAATGTTAAAAACAAATACTTTTTCACATCCAACCCAGTTCTGCGGAATCAGAATCAACGTTGAGTTTAAGCAAGCGAATGAGCCAATTGGAGTAAAGTGCCATGCAGATTTAAATTTTTCCCACTTATGACGAATGCAGCTATCGATTTTTTTTTTGCATGCTAGCATGCTAGTTAACATTCGTATCAGTCAGCTGTTGGCTCTCACGCTGACCAATAGAATCTTCCTGCCTATTCGTGGCAGCCAGATATAGGCTCTCACTCCGGCCAGTATAAAATTGCCGCAAACTACATGAAAAGTGCCGCAGAAGCATGAAAAAATCGATTATTTCCACTATCGATGGCAGTTGGGAAATGCAAAGTCGGTCTTGGCGTTTTCGCTAACTTGGAGCATGTGCATGTAAGTTTTTGGTGCAAATCCGTCGAAAATTGCGGTCGTGCATTCGTTACACACACACACACACACACACACACACACACACACACACACACATCCTGCCTTTTATAGGTAGAGATGCAAAAAATACGTTTCGGGTTTAAATAATAACAAAATGGGAGGTGACAAGCAGTAAAAAATCAATCAATCAACCAATTCCTTCTGAAGTAAACAGCGAAAAAATTCCTGAACTGCAATGTAATATCTGATCTCCTGTATGGCCGCAAATGTTGAATAATTTCCTCGCAGATGAAGAATAGATATAATGAGGAAAGTAGGTTTGGAGGATGTAATGCTCACAGGATATTTTGAAAGCAAGGGAAGAAAATTTTGTGGATGGATTGCAGAATAAGGACAAAGATGGATGGTAAAGTGCAAAAAAAAAAATTAGCCCAAAGAAAGACCGGAAGTTGTGGAGACCCATGATCGATCCCTCTAACTCATTATCATCTATTGTCCCTGCAGGTTTACTTTCTGTTTTGAGCCCCGGTTGGAAACTGATCTCGAAAACTGGCCCAGTGGATAAAGACGTTGGTTGGATTCTGTGACAAGAGCCAAAGAGTTGTGAGTTCAATATCAAGCCACAGTTGTGGTGAATCAAAACTTGGAGAGTTGAGTTAAAAGGAAAATAACTGAGACACTCGGAAGAGGCATGGCACGTGGAACTAGAACAATCCACCCCGGTGGACGAAATAAAGGAGTTCGGTACGAAATTCCAATCACCTGAAAAAGGCCGGAGCGTACAACGGCTAAAACGTTGTGAATATGGCAGTGAAGATAAGGATAAAAGTCCGATTAATGTTAATAATGCAAGTAATCATAATACCTCATCTCAGAGATATAGAGGCCGAAACGTTGTGAATAAGGCCTTGAAGATGAGGATAACACTCCGAATAATGTAAATAATGCAAATAATCATAATGCCACATCTCAGAGATATAGAGGCCGAAACGTTGTGAATATGGCAATGAAAATGATAAAATAGTTTGAATAATGTAAATAATGCAAGTAAACATAATACTTCCTCTCAGAGATATACAGGCCGAAATGTTGTGAATATGACAATGAAGATGAGGATAACACTCCGAATAATGTAAATAATGCAAATAATCTTAATGCCACATTCAGAAATAATAGCCGTTTTGTTTGTTAATATGGCAATCTTAAAATTAGGATAAAATGTAACGAGGCTTTTTCCTTTAATTTTACATTCAACCTAATCATCTACATTCAACATCTCAGAGATAAGAGGCCGAAACGTTGTAAATATGGCAATGAAAACAAGGATGTGTCTGAATAATTAAATAATCATAATTTTAACACCTTGTCTTTTCTATAGATTAGATATTGATCGTTCGTATAAAACATTCAATATATTAAATGAGAAAAAAAAAAATTGACTTTTTAGCTTTGATGTTTCAAAACGGAACTGGTTTCTCGATGATCAGAGAAGATTTTGGCATTTGTAAATCTGCATTGGCCTTCAAATGTTCATGAATTGGTTGAAATCGGATGGCTTCATCAGTGGAACATGTGTACCACTACTTAAATGACAGAAAACAAACATTTCAAATAAATTACAATATAGATTCTAGTTAAAATATTGCATATGTATGAAATGTATCGTGCTTCTCAAATCAACTACGGGTGGACAGCCACAATCATTCGTCCATCTCATTGAATATTATCAGAGGTCTTGCTGCTGGATCTGTTTATCGTTCTAAGGACGAGCGGGTTCAGAGACTCTTGGTCAGAAAGAATCAAAAAAGTGAAATACAACAATTATCGGAACCCGATCTGTCACCTCGCCAATAGATCATCCTGGAGGAGGTTGCAGATTCTCTTCTGCCTTTTCTATAAATAATTTAATTCAAATTTTGTCAAGGGACTGATAACGATGATGAGGATAGATCATAATGATATTTTTTTCATAATAAATGAAAAATAAAATTGACAAATTTATTAAAAAATTTGACAAAATAAAAAAATATCGGTAATTATGTTATTTTTTTTTTTTAAAAAAAAAAATTTAGCAAATGAGACCGTAAAGTCAAACAAAAAATTGTTTTCTTTCATTATGAGTCTACATATTGAATGAAATTTTTTGTTTTTTTATACCAATGCATATCATGGCGTTTCTAAATAATGAAAAATTATTAAACCATAGGAAGTCTTAACTGTTTGTTTTTTGTCGACATTGTCAATGTTGGTGCCTAAAGGATGAGTTTTCAAAAAAATCCCACAGTTTAATAAAAGTCGAAAACGAAGCCAAATCATTTCTGACAAAAAACCCTTTCTGTCGTTGTCAAAAAAAAAAACAAATTAAAATTCAGTGCAATACGGTTTAAAATATAAAACAACCCACTTGAATAAATCAAATAAATAAATAGAATAATCAGATGGAATTTAATAAAAACACAATCATCTGGATACATTAACGATTTTTAGGAACGCCAAAAAATATCCTTCACTGGGAACTGACTAAAGGATGATGGAAATTTTAGCGTTGAAACAGATAGAACCCAACCTTAGCAAAAATATCAAGATATGAATCTATTGAAAGAATTAACTCTCTGACCACTTAACGAAGAAAAAATTCGCCTAACCACTTCCAAAATAACGAATGATTCTGACGGACCATGCCTAAAACACACGTAAAAAAAGAGATATTTATTCCTAAAATTTTTTTTTGAAGATGAAACCAGTTAAACACCTCAATTAAACTTAATTTTTATAATTATTTGAATGGTTTCAGCTCTCGTTTTTGAAACATGAGAACTCGTATAAGCAAATTAGCGAAGGAATCATATTTTAAAAAAAAATATTATATATATATATATATTTGAGGAATAAAAAGCGGGATCATATTAAACAAAATATTTAATACAACAGTATCCGCATTTAAAGCAAAAAAATTTAAGTGATTTTTCGACCGATTACGATTTTGAAACACAATCGTCGGTAATCGCCGTGCCATACTAACTAAAAAAAAAATATAATAAAAAAGATCGTAATCAGGGTGTTGGGTTAATTATTTTACCTCAAATCATGTAACGTTCCATCAAATTGAGGCGCCATTTTAAACTTCATCTCCGTTGTACGAAGACGGTATGCCTACGTATGTTGATAATAGTTAATAACAGACTCCAAAATGTCGATAGGTGGATATCTGTTCCTAAAAAAACAATACCGAAAAGAAATGGGGGGAGAATATCATTCGTAAAATACCAGAATTTAATAGATGTGAACCGATAGCAGAGGCATGAGTCTGCGAACATCCGGATGTCACAAACTCATGCCTGCACACGCAGCCCAGGGACATGTTGGGCGAGGAAGAGTGAAGCCTTTGGGTAGTTTTGCCCAATAGTGAAGCCCACATCGTCCATTTAAATTGATAAATAAAAATCATTATGGTAGGTAGGCAAACTGGTTTATAATACGGCGATATCTTGTAAAGCCCTCCTGGTAGTCGAAAATCATTCTGACGTTAACGGCATTTTCACCGTTTAAGAAAAAAAAAAAAAAAGCGTATATTCTGATTAATGGACCAAAGCGACTTGTTAAGTTCACATCACAATAGTTGACATTTGGAAGGCCCATATTTTGTTAAAAAATTGAAAAACTTATCTTGCGTTTCGATTATTTTTTAATAAATATTCGGGGTAACCGGGATTAAAAACAATTCCTTAATTGTTTCAATTGAGCCCTCGAGCTCAGAACAAATCTTAAATGCCCTATGTAAATAAAAGACAAAAAATTACGTTTAACTTTTCAGGATGGCTCTGGGAGGAAAAATTTTCCCAGCAGATAAAGTCATGTAAAAATGGGCTTCCTGTTACACGCTGGGTTAAGAAATATAAATTAAATTCTCTCCACAAGGACATCAAAAAATTTAAAACGATTGTTTCTTCAACCTCCATTCTAAATTTAAAATAAAAGGATGGAATTATTTGCGAAAATGAAAAGTATTCAAAATGACCAGTTTCGCAAAATGATGAATCTTTATCATAAAATCAAATGGTAGGAAAATAACAACTCAGTTTGTTAATCCTTCAAATAATATTTTAATGAAAACCAAAAAAAGAAAAAAAAAATAATTTTGGTTTCGTCATTAAAAAGGATCGATTTGCTGATAATGCAATATCAAACTGAAGTGAAAGACTTGGTCGCCATCCCCAACAATTCAACAAACACACTCTCATGGAAACTTTTTGTTTTTCTCCTGTCAAGCCGCGATTTAAAGAAGTTTTCAGATGTCAATAGTTTCATCAACTAGAACATTCGTGAACAAACTACTTATTTTTTCAAACGACTTCAAAATACTCTTATTCTTGTTTGGATTTAAATTTTGTATATAATCAACAAACTTAAATCCTTGTTTTCAATACGTACGAGTAGAATTGACTAAACCGGATCAAGAACATCCAATACCCCAACAAAAATATTAAATATGGGGGAACCCAAATAGACACGCAAAATTTTACATAATGGAACGTTTCTTCATGAACAAACATAAAAACCCATACATCACAGGACGTTAAACCAACAGGACGAATATTATTGTAAATTTCTTTCGATGAAAATTACTTTTATAAAATTTCAGTAATTTTTTTTGGAATCTAGTTTCAGTTCTCTTCTTCGTCATAAAAATTATCACTTTTTTAAAATTTTAAAACTATCCTCAAGAATAGATAGCAGATTGCAAAACATAGAATGAGTGGAAAATATAACGACAAAGCACTTTTGTAGAAAGTTTTAGAAATATAGATGTCTTAAATTGGTTTTTAATGACCTAACTGTCTGAAACGAATCCTCTTAAACCCAGAGGAGTTAACAAAAGTCTACAATGCCATATGCCAAGTCCTTTATAATCTTTGAGGCGAAGCAAATGGAAAAATTTGTTAGAATGTGCTTTAATAATACTGAAAGGAGGAAAAACTTCAAGAAATTATTAAACATCTCAATTATTTTAAAACTTTAAGGAGGAATCTTAAAACGATTTTTCTTCGAGAAAAGACGAAGACACAGACAGACAATTCATAATCAGACAAGTTAAATTTTATTTTTTTTTAAGAAGAAATTCAAATAATAATTATATTCTTTTTCCTAATCCTTAAATAGAACCTTTCTGTCAGATCACCCTCGGACGAATATTATTTAAAAAAACGGATCAGCGGTCATAGAACGACAAAGTGCGCCAGGGTTACCCCAGATAGATACATAATCTTTTTTAATTGAACTGGGCGCTTCAGGAAACTTAAATAATATCGTCTCTGATTAAAGCTCGTTCAACAAATAAAAATATTGTTTTAACCCGAGAAACATGCCTAGAAAATCCATATCCATTATAATACCGTTTTGAGAACAAAATATTTAAAAAAAATCCATTATTTCTTGAAAAAGGGCTTTGTTTAATTCGGATACCGAATGGTATTGTTATGAGTTTGAAACAAAATGGAAGCAAAAATTTTCTTTAAAATCCTTAATGTTCAGATTAGTCGAAATAAAATATTGTTTAGAAACATTTGAGGAATAAAAAAATATGGGTATCCATAAAAAAACATAAGTAATACAACAATATCAGATTAATAAATTATGAAAAATATCCTTGTTTTAGATTAGAAACGATTTGTTTGAAAATGTGTCGGTTACGAAACTGAAATATTGAATGTTTTAAAATCAGAACGAGTTGAATTTATTTAATAAAATTTAATTTCCTTTAATAAAATTTTTAAAATGTTCAGGCCAGTAGACGAAAAAAATAATGGCGTTTATATAAATAAAATATAACGTATATATAATAAAATATAAATATATATATATATACAGTGCTTTGATAAAAATGACTCACCTGATTTTTTTACTTAAAAATTTTTTCGCCTATTGTTTTTGGGGTCAAACTAATTTTTAATCTTACTAATATAAAGACCCCTTCCCGACCACCTAGTAAAAAAGTTTACTCACCCTAAGGTATTCTATTGATAATTATAATTTTGGATATAAATGAGATTTAGGGAAAAAACTCTGTGCAAAAAAAAAGTGACTCACTTATTTCCTGCAACTAGTAATCAATAGAAACATAACCGAACAGCTTTAAATAAAGAATAATAGAGGTATAATTTATTTATAATAGGTAATATAGTTCGAAATATTTAATAATCTATGGGTCCTCCTTTATTTTGAATAACCTTTTCAACCTATTTTTGGCATTGACTTGATTAGGTTCTGGCAAATATCATCTCCAAGCATTGAATTCGGATATGAAATTCACAATCAAATCCTCTTTGTTGCTCAACTGCTTTCTCGAGAGCCTGTACTTTATAATGCTCCATAAGTTTTCTATGGGGTTGAGGTCAGGAGATTGGGGTGGCCATGTCATAACACTCACCTGCTTCTCATCAAAGTATTCCTTCATCAATTTTGATTTGTGACAGGGAGCATTATCCTGCATAAAAATGAGCTTGGTGGGGTCGATTTGCACCCTTTCAGCAGAAGGGAGCAGACAAGACTCTAAAATTCTCTTGTACTGCTCGCTCCTGAGGGTCTTTTCAATAGGTTTTAAGAAACCAGTTCCATGAAAAGAAAAAGCATCCCCAGAACATTATACTGAACGGATGCTTGACAGTACTTACTGCTAAATTCAAAGAGCTTTCAAAGCTTCTTCTTCGGATTTTAGATCGCTTATCCTTTGAATTTAGCTCAACTTTCGTTTCATCGGAGAAGAGAACATTCTTCCAGTCTTCTACGGTGAAATTTTTGTAATAGTGAGCCCATTCAAGTCTCTTGGCTTTGTTGGTTTTGCTTATTAGCGGCTTAAACCTTCGTGTACAAGATTTGTAGCCTTGTTCTAACAGCCACCGACGGACTGTTGAAGAGGCAAGACTAACACCTTGCTCTTCGCTTAGACTGGCTGCAATTTCTTGGCTAGTTATAGTCCTATTCTTCGCAACTTCTCTCTTGATTACCCTGCCAGTTCTATCATCAATCTTTTTCTTTCGTCCCCTTGTTTCCTTCCTTGGAGCAGGAGTGGCATCATTATGTGCCCTAAGCACTCGAGAGACAGTTGATTGCGAGGTTATAGCAATTTCTGCAATTTCTCTCGTAGACTTGCCTGCTTTTGAGAGGGCAATAATAGATGCCTTAAGTGGTTCTGAGTGGTACTATTTCATCTGGTTAGTTTTTTTTCAAGCTGTTTTATACTGTATGAGGCTTTCTGGAATATTCTGGAATACTCTAGATTTAATTTAAGCTGTTCTAGAATTCTCTAGAATATTGTTCTGAGTGTATTGTAAAATAGTTTTCAATATTTTGTCAAAAAAGTTCTTTAAATTTACCAGTTTAATCATTAGAATGCGATATCTGAGTCACATTTTTTTTTGCACAGAGTTTTTTTCCTGAATCTCATTTATATCCAAATTTATAATTATCAATAGAATACCTTAGGGGGAATAACTTTTTTTTCCTAGGTGGTCGGGAAGGGGTCTTTATATTAGTAAGATTAAAAATTATTTTAATCCCCAAAACAATAGACAAAAAATATTTTTAGTAAAAAAAAATCAGGTGAGTCACTTTTATCGAACAGCACTGTATATATATATATATATATATATATATATATATATAAATCAAACAGAAAAACAGTTTATTGAATAAATTCTCTTAAAAATAATTTTCTAGACGTCCGAAAAATCTGTTTCAGGATCGAAACCCAAACGATTTGGCATCAGTAAGATGATTTAATTTAGGCTATCGGGAACTACAAAAAATGTTAACGTAAAAAAAAATATGAATAATTTCATTTGGATATATATATTTATATATATATATATATATATATATATATATATATATATATATATATATATATATATATATATATATATATATATATAGAAAAAATAATTGAAATTCAAAATAATTAAAAACATTTATGCTCAATAAATTTACATGGAAGCACTGTTTTAAAAAAATATAACTTAAAAATAACAATTTGACCGTATTAAATATCTTATATATTTATTTTTTATATATATATATATATATATATATATATATATATATATATATATTTAGGTAAAAAATATTATTTATTACAGGACATTTGTTGGAAATGAAATATTTAATATTAAATAAAATATTAACAGAATGACTGGAATAAATTTTAATTTTCATATAGATTTTTCATTTGACATTTTAATCCCAAAAAGGCTTTTAAATAATTTTTTTCATTTTAATCTCTCTCTCGCCCTTTCTCTCTCTTATATCTCATATATAAAATTGATCCTTTGGGAAAAATAAAATTGAAAAAAATCATTTATAAAATGCTAAAAAAAAATCTCTCTAAAATTCTTCTTTAAAAAAAAATAAATTTTGTCTTCCTTTCAATTAATTTTTTTTTTTTTTTTTATCATTCCTTTTTTATTAAAAATTTTATTTAAAGAATTTCAAAACACATTTTAGGCCGAGAGAATCTCTCTCTCTCTCTTTGATAAAATAAATATTTTCGTCAAATAAATTTTGAAATTCATTTATTTTTTCTTTTTTTTTATTTTTTTTTTATATATATATTTCTTATATATTATTTTTACCTTTGGAATTTTTAAATTTAATCTATTCAAAAATTCAAAATTTTTTTTTTTGTTGATTTTATTTCCATTTTTCCAAAATTATATTTTTTTTCTTTCTTTTTTTAAAATGCCACTCTCTCTAAATTTTGCCTTTTTTTTTTTTATTAATTTAAAAAAACTCTCTGTCTTTTGTTTTATATTTTTTTTTTTATTTATTAGAATTCTCTCATTTTCTCTCTCTAAATATTTATCTTTTTTTTTTTTTATTGAATAATCTCTCTCGAATTTCTCTCTCTACATTTTAGATATCTTTCTTTTATTTCAGAAAACAATCTCTCTTAAGTTATATTTTTACTCTTTAATTTTAATATTTCCTTGATCTCTAGATAAATATTTAGATTCTTTTATTTTTATATTTTAATTTTTCTCTAAAATTTTTTTTATATTTCTTTTATTTATTTTTTTTCTTTTTCATTTTTTTTTTATTTATTTTTTCTCAAAATTTCTCTTATATTTTTTATTCTTTCTTTTAATTTTTTGAATTTTTCTATCTCTCTCTTTATTTTTTGTTTTCAAATGATTTTTATTTAAGATTAAATCTCTTCTCTATAAATTTTGATTTTTTTTTTATTTATTTCCATCTATGATTCTCTCTTCAAAATTCTTTCTTTTATTTATTTGCCTTCTCTCTCTCTTTTTCTTTTTTTTAAATTTTACAAAAGTTTCTCTTGAGAAATTTTTTATTGTTTTTTTAAATAAAAAACTTTATCTCTCTCTGCCTTTTTCTTTTTTTTTTAAAATTTTAAAAATCTCTCTCTATTAAATAAAAAAAATCTATTTTTTTAAAATATTTAATTGACACTTCTCTAAAATAAAATTCCTTCATTTTTTTATTTTTATTTATTTATAAAATTCATCCTTTTTTATCTTTATATTTATTTATTTATATCTCTTATATATTTATATTTTTTTCTATGTTTCAAATTGATTAAAAAATCTGATATAAAAATTTTTCTCTTTAAAGTTTTATTTTTTTATAAATTGTTATTCTGATTTTTTCTTTTTTTACCATTTTTGAATAAAAATATCTATATTTTTCTCTTAAATCCTTTTATTTTATACTCTTCTCTAAAATTTAATTGTTTTTTTTTTTTTAATTTTCACTCTCTCTATTAGAAACACAAATTTTCTTTTGATTTATTCTCTCTCTCTTATTTTTTTTTCTCTGAAAAAGTTTTTATTTCATCTCTCTCTTAAATAAAAATTTTCATTTTCTTAAACATTTAAAAGAATCTCTCTCTCTCTCTAATCTTTTTTTACATTTTATTTTATTATAATAATTATTTCCCCTGTTAATTTTTTTCTTTCCTTAAATAATTTTATCTTTTTTTCCATTTAAGAAAAATGTGTCTGATTTATCTTTTCAGATGAATCCTTTGAAATTTAAAAGAATTTGAATTTCTCTTATTTTTATTTACCATTTATAATATTTATCTCTAAAAAAAATAAATTTTATATATCCAACATTTTTATAATTTATAAAAAAATTTTGAATCTTTTAATAAATTCAAAAAAATTTCAAACATACAAATTTATTATTATTTTTTCATTAAATTATAATTTCTTAAATTTTTATATATATATCTATATGTCACGTTATTTATATAAAAATATTTTCGTTCATTTTAAACTTTATCAAATTAAAAATGATGTTAAAATTATTTCTCTTAATCTTCTTCAATTGAATCTTAATTTAAAAAAATAAAAAACCAAAAAAAACATTAAAACATTTATAATTTATATTTTAAAATTTTTCTCATTTATCTTCTTTTTTGTTGATTTATATTTTTTGCAATCTCTATAAAAAGATAAAATATTTAAATTATATCATAAATATCTCTAATTATCTCTTTTTTGGCACATAGACATTCTCTCAAACAGAATAAATTGAATAAATTAAAAAACTATGCATGAAACACAAAATAAATTTTTAAACCTGAATTCACATTCATCATGTTTGAAAATCCCCCACCCGCCAATTCTTCAATTTAAAAATAAATAATTTAATAAATAAAACATAGAAGGATTTATTCATTATTTTTATTTAAATTAAATATATAAATTTTGAATGTTCTATAAAACATTTTATTATAATTAATTAATTCTTTCTTCAAAAAAGTTATTTATTTTTTCAAAAGTGAAAAAGTATTTATTTTTTCATTTAATTATTATATCATTAAAAAAAAGATCAACTGAATAGCCTAAGATTTAAATCTAAAATTTTTGTTAATCATATTTAACCTGGGAATATAAAAAAAAACATATTTAAAAATGAGAATTTAAAATTAAAAAAAAGAGTGAAAGAAAATAAAAAAAAAAACAAAAACAAAGAAATATATTTAAAAATGAATTTTAAAATACTGAGATTCACATTTTTTTTTTTTCATTTTATATCTGCAATTATATCAGCGTTTATATGATTTGGTGAGATGAAGAACGATGATAGAAAGGAAAGGTTGCCTCGAAATATTGTAAAAATAAGGATAAATATGGAAAAAAAGGGGGAATTAAACTTAAAATGAAATCAAAATATAAAATCTGATTTTAAAAAAAAGAAAAAAAAATAATAAAATCAAAAAAAAAAATAATTAATTTTTGGAAGTGGAAAAAAAAAACTTCCAGTGAAAAATTTTGAGAAAATATTTAGCCCAGAAACGATAATGACTCGGATACTAAGCCATAAAAAGATATGCAATTTGAAAAAAAAAAAAAAAATTATTAAGCTGTTATTTTTTTTTTTAAGGAGTCATAACAGAATAATTTAAAAAATGAAACAGCAAAAAAAAATGAACTATTTAAAAAATTTTACCTCTTTGAATTTTAAAATGTTTATATAAAATAAACTTTGTTATAAATGTTTGAAAACAGCAAATTGAAATTTTGAATGATTGATTATTTAAAATAAAAATTTATATATGTTATTTCATCTGAAAATTAAATATATATATAACAATTTGAATGGAAAAAAAATATAATACTCTTTTCTTTATGACTACAATATTCTTGTCTGGTAACACACACAATCACACACATTACATTGGACTTATATGCACACAAAGAATTATTCGGACTATTTCCTCATTTTTGTTGCAATATTTACGTTTAACGTTGTACGCTCCGGCCTTCTTCAGGTATTTTTGGAATATCGAACTGAACCCTTTTATTTGCTCAGCTGGGGTAGGACTTTTTTTCTAGTTCCACGTGCCATGTCTAATAGATGTCCGTTATCTTTTATATATATATATTAATTCAAATATAAAGTTTTCCAATGCCTTAACCATTTATTGAACAGGTTTAACAAGGTATTGAAAGGTGTTGCTTCAATGTAAGACAAAGCCAATGGATTGTAAGGCCAATTACATTGATTATATCCTAAAATAAATAAAAAATATAAATATATATTTATTGACTCCTCTTTTAAATTAAATTTTTTTAAAATTTGAATTTTTATCTATTCATATTTATATATATATATATATATATATATATATATATATATATATATATATATATGGACTTCCGTCGGTTTCGACGTATGAGGATCTGACAGCTTATTGATTCAGTTATGAAATTTTGTGCGATAATCTTAAGTGGCATTTAAGACCCGCTAGTGATTTACAAAGGAGGCCACATATGGAGCAAGTGTGAGGATTGTGAGATGAGATCACTGTTAGATTGGCTGACCTTTTAGATGTTGCTCTCGTTTCTTGAAGATGATTCAGACAAGCAGACTAAAAATTATATATATATATATATATATATATATATATATATAATATATATATATATCGGTATATGATTGGTATATAGAAAATAAAATTTTAATAAAAAACACTATTTTTAAGAATATCATTACAGATATGCAAATAATATTTATAAAAAAATTATAACATAAACATGTTATAACATCACTAGAAAAAAATAGCCATTTAAATTCAACACTTCTTTTATTTTGTCAATGATGGTGTTGATTGCAGAATAACTAAGGTTTTTTTTAATTTCAAAATATATAAACTTTTTCTCAATAAGTTAAATATTAATATATAAAAACCACTGGCTAATGAAAATATACGTAGATAAGAATAAAGAAAAACTTGTCAACGAATCCTAGATATAATTTCTTAATGTCTTAATGTAAATGTTAAACTAAATTAGAAATCATTATAACTAATTCATATTTTCACATTAAACGCAAAAAAATATTACAAATTTAAATTTTAAATTTACCTTGGCATTAAGTTTAGAATACATAATTATTCAAAGAACGGAAAAAAATATATATATATATATATATATATATATATATATATATATATATATATATATATATAGGAATTTCATTCAAACAAAAAAATACAAAAATGTATTTTTTTTTATTTGTTAAACCAGTTGGAAATTTTTTTGTCTATTCTAACGTAATTTCAATGAAGAAATAAATTTTATATAATATATATTTTTTTTTTTTTCTCAGTAATTTTATAATATTAAATAAATAGAGATTAAATTTAGATTTTAAAAATTTTTTTTACTTTTAATTTTAATATCAAATTTTATCATATAATTTAATACTTATTGCTTAGAATAAATCATATTTTAGTATAATCCCAATTTTAAAGCTCTTAATAGCTATTATAACCATACTTCGTTGTCAAGATATTGAATTTTTCATACTTGTGTTTTGACTGGTCATTCTAGATTTTGTAACAACGTTTACCCCTTGCAAAGGATCATTAATTAATTTGAAACTTTTAAAACCATTTATTTTACATTCAACATAGTCACTTGATAAGACACCGGAGGTGTTGAAACAAAATGGCTATTTTTGTAGTGATTTTATAACATATTTATGTTATAATTTTTAAATAAATAATTATATATATATATATATATATATATATATATATATATATATATATTAAAAAAAAACAGACCACTTTAAGGTTCCATTATAATTTATTTCACCAGAGCCCTTTTAAACATCGGATCATCAGATAGTACTTTCAAAAAAAATGAAACGAAAAATGAAATGAAAATTGATGGGTAGTGTAAGTTTTTGTAATTTAACAGAGATTGTAAAAGGAGTGGTTAGAGAGACATGGTAGAGTTTTTTAGAGGGTTTAATTTAATATTTCTCTCAATCATACTTAGTATTGGGGTGGAGGATGACCATAGCTTGACCTATTTAAACAGTTAACTTAACGGAAGTGATATATTGAAATGGGTTTGAGGAGAAGAAAGAAAAGAAAAAAAAAAAAGAAAGGGGGAAGTAAAAAAGAGAGGCTGTAAAAATGGGTTTTAACATATGAAATCTGGTGGTAAGTTTTAGCAATTTATAAAAAAATAGATTTTAATGTTTGATAGTTATTTAGATGTCTAAAAAATAACGAAGAAATTAATTTGATGCTTGCTATCAATTTAAATATTTAATTTTTTTTACAAATAATTTAGGGATTTAATATAAATTAAAAATTTTGTATTTATTAACACATTCATAATTTCACAACCATGGAGGTTTTAAAAAATATAAATAAATCAGAAAAAAATACAATTTATATATTTATAAATATATATATATATATATATATATATATATATATATATATATATAATGTGTGTGTGTGTGTGTGTGTGTGTGTGTGTGTGTATAAAGTAAATAATATTAAATTTAAATAAATATATATATGTAAATTATTTATCTAGTTTGTAATGTGTGTTTATTTCTTATACATATACAAATAGTAATAAAAAGGCATATACAAGCAAAACACACACAAACATATACAAAAAATAGACTCACTATATTTTTAAGCATAAAACTATTAATAAACAGTACAAACTATCAAAATTTTACGTATATCAGCAAAAAATGTCGGAGTTAGCTCCTCCTTAAATCCCAGATTGTCATTGAAATCATTATTCTCTCACTCTCTTTTCAAATATATACAATATAAAATTTATCTCTATAAATCCTTTCCCAATAATGGGAAAAGGGATTCTTGCCTCTTCCTCTGTTTCTGAAAATAGTCCTTCAATTTTGGAGGCTTGTATTTCAACAAGTCGTTGACGTTAGGTTCATTTTTCCAATTGTTAGGAACTAAAAAATAATTTTTGACTAAGGAATCTACAATATATGGTTGGAACGATTTGTCCGATAATTTTCTGACTTGCTCAAAACCACTCATTTATAACTTATGACAGCTACTGCTTCTTATTGTTTATGGGATTTATTCCATTACCAAAGAATATGGTAGTAAAAAAAGTTTCCCTCAGGGAAATTAACCGCATAAATAAATCGACGTGGAGAACCAAATAGATTTTTTCTCTCAAATTTAAAAAAATTGGATCGTCGTGGAATTAACTTTGGATTTTTTATTTTTATCTTTTGAAAATTTTGCCATGTGCAAATTTATCCGAAGAATCAGGTGCATGGTGACATAAATTTCTCGTTAATAGATATTTATCCATTGACAAAATGTAGTTCTTAGAAAAGCTTATTTTCACTTTATTGGGAAAAATATATAAGAGCAAACATTATATAAAATCGAATATTTATAAAAACAACAAACACAACGTTCCCATAAAGACACAAATAAAAATATAAATAAAAAATGTATTTTAATTATATATATACATATTTATATATATATATATATATATATATATATATATATATATATATATATATATATATATCCGAGATGTTTGTGTGTTTCTTTTTCTTTTCTTTCATCTTCGATTGGACAAATTAAATCCGCCAATTTTCATGTAGTTGGACCAAATATTCTCCAGGAGTTCACATTTATTTTATTACTAATATTTGAATAAAATTATGTTATTTTCTAATTTATATATAGAGACAGAAAAATTTAAATATAAAAAAAGTTAAAATTAATGTTCAAAAATAACTTTATTAAAAATTTAAAAATTTCATGAAAAATGAAAACCTATTTATAAAAAACATATATAAAAAATATATATATATATATATATATATATATATTTAATATATAAATATAAATTATATATATATATATATATATATATATATATATATATATATATATATATATATATATATATATATATATATTTTATAATTAATGCCATGTTTCATTAAATAATATAGACAAAATTTTTTTATTTATTTTAAGTAAATTCTTTCATATTGTCTGATAAGCTTAATCACATTATCGTTGAAAGACGAAAGAATGAATTATATTACATGTTTTTATTTTCATTTCTTTACTTTTTTATTAATCAAAATAAATCAAACAAATAACACGGACGGAAACAACAACTTAATGATAGTCCGCCCTTGCTGCATGAAAATTTCCAGTAAAATTCAAACTCATATATATGAGACGCGGAAAAAAAATGCGTCGCAGCTCATGACGTCACACATAACCACGGGAGATGAAAACTAGTATTAAGTATGGAAGCCGTTGGTATAAACCAATGGCTTCGGTTATAAATAAGGATATTTAGATTTCATAGTTTTATTTTGTTCAGGTGAATTTTCAACTGTTTTAAAAATAAAGCTTCATTTTTTTTTTTTTTTTTTATAAATTTTCATGTTTAAATATAGTTTTGTTTTAAGCATGGTTTTAAACATGTATCAATATGATTTATTTTTTTTCGTCTTTCAAAGATAATGCGATACCTATTTAGACAAATATGAAAGAAATTTAAAAAAACAGACAAAACGTTTCTATATTATTTAATAAAACATGCATTAACGAAAAATAATGCCTAGCAATATTATATATATATATATATATATATATATATATATATATATATATATATATATATATATAGTACTCATAAATACATACACAGACACAAATTAATGAGTATATACATTTTTATTAACACACATGAGACATCATTTTCATTTTTTTCACACACACACACACACACACACACATACATATATATATATATATATATATATATATATATATATATATATATATATCTTTCTCTACATAAAAAAAAATAAAAATAAACCAATACTTAGGCACACATACGCAAATAACTTCCTTTTTATATAAAAAAAAGTAGAAATATACATACTTTTAAAAATACGTACAACGAACAATTTAACTATAAAAATAATATATATATATATATATATATATATATATATATATATATATATTCCTGTGTCTGTGTATGTGTGTGTGAATGTGTGTGTATGCAGATTGTGTGTATGAACATAACATTTTCAATTACATCTTCAGATACACTCAAGGATATATTTTATAGATAAATTTATCAATATATATATATATATATATATATATATACATATATTGAAATGGATAAAAGAAAACAATTTATTTTAAGAAATTAATCGAATTTCATAATGAAACGTCATTTGTTTACGTTTGGATACACATCGAGCAGATATGAATGTATGAAAGAAAATCGACTGAAACGGTCCTCGGTAGCTCAATCGGGAAAGGCACGTCAGACTATATGACGGTTCCGTATAGGATACGGGTTCGATTCCTCTCGAAGGACGCATATTTTCTATGAAATTTCTTTGATATTCAGGCCGGTAAATGTTGTTTAATACTGTTTATTATAAACAGACCATTTACTTAAATATTTGTATCTATAAAAAGAACGTATAAACATTAAAAAATGTCTTAAAATAATTGTCGGACTTTGTCCATTTCATAATGTGTGACGTCATTTGTTTACATTTGGATACGCATCGAGCAGATATGAATGTATGTAAGAAAATCATGGAGAATTGTAGTTTAAAAACAGTAAAATCGACATTGCTAACCGAAACGCTCCTCTGTGGCTAAATCGGTAAAATCATGTCAGGCTATACGACGGTTCCGTATAGGATACAGGTTCGATTCCTGTTGGAGGACGCATATTTTCTCTGAAAATTTCTCGGATATTCAGGCTGGTAAATGTTGTTACTACTGTTTATTATAAACAGAGCATTTACTTAAATATTTGTATCTATAAAAAGAACGTATAAACATAAAAAATGTCTTAAAATATACACATATATAATATATACACACACAAACAAACACACACGCACACGCATATATATACGTACATGAAGATAAATAGAGAAGAAGACTAGCAAATGATAAACGTAATAACAATATAAACTGACAGTAACCTTGAATTGTCATTCAAAATATTACTACGCATTTTGTATAGAAAATTCTGAGCTAGGCTTACAATTAATGGTAAGTTCCTTCCTTTGATTTAAGAGATTGTTCTTATCTTTAAACCTAATGATTTCCAATTTTTCATTAAGGCATAGATAACAAGGGGCATATAAAGAATGAAAAGCTCGAACTCTTTTAAGTTATTTCCATTTAAATGTAGGTATTTTGTTTTTCTATTTTAAATTCCAATGGAATATGTATGTTTAAAAGTCTTTTTTTTATGATTACTATTGTTGAAAGATAAAACATATGTCGATTTTGGTTTTTTAACTTATTCATAGTACATCCAATGTAGAATTTTTTAATATTGGGATTTTCCGTTGTAGATATAGTCCTGAGATAAACTAGAGAAATAGCTAAACAATTATTCTCTAGTGTGCAATTAATAGGATCTCTCCAATTACACATGCTATTATTAGTGTTATTACACTTAGTATTATTCACAGCGACATTGCTGATAGTTTGCTTTTTTTTTTTAATCTTTATACTTGTTAAAGACTATGTTAATATATTTATTAATTTTTTTGAGTTATTTCATGGCAAAAAAGCTTAATTTAAAAGTATTAAAATTAAAGAATTTTTATTTAAACCAGGATTTTATGATCTATAAAAAATAAAATGGTTTTGATAAAGATTAAGAAAAATTTGATTTTTAGTTCAAGTTTTAAAGCGTTTTTCAATTGAAAAATGGAAAAAACTTCAAATTTTAAGTAAATATGTTGTGTCACGATGAATACATATTTTAAATAGTAATTGTCAATAACATTAAACACAAACACTCTCTCTCTCATTCTCCTCTCTCTAAACACACACAGAAATTCACACACACACAACACACAAAGCACAAACACACACACACACTAGAAAATAAAAATATATATATATATATATATATATATTTAGTCGGATTGATGTGAGTTTGTGATTGAGGGTTTTGCTTTCTAATAAGTACAATGCATATAATATATAATTAATATATATATATATATATATATATATATGTTAATATTTTATTCAGACACACACACACACACATATATATATATATATATACATATATATATATATATATATATAAAAAACACAGAATCCTTCAAAATCGAACTGGTTATAATTTATTTCGTGGACGTTTACATCCATCTCTTCAGACCAGCGTTTTGTTAATAAATGGACATCAATTTATCCTCTTTAGATTAGCTTTTTTGGATTAGTTCTTTATGTCTCTTTGGATTAAAATCACCTTTCCGCATGAAGATGTCTAAACATGTCAGAGACTGGTGCAAATGTTGACAGAAATAGAGCTCCAGGGCCAATAGCCACAACTACTACTGAATTTTTTTTTATTATTGAAAACAAAAGATGTAGAAGGAAAACGGCTCCAGTGTTGATAGCTGAACTGAATTCATCTCGACAGCATTTTAGTGTGTTAAAAATTTTAGATCAGATTTTTTAGTTTTTTTTTAGTAACAAAAGGACTCGTATCTCAAATATTTGGGGAAATATGCCAAAATAATGGACATGTTTTTCGAATGATTAAATAAAAAAAATGTTGCTCATTTACACCTTACTTTTCTTCCAGGCCCATCATCTCAGTAATTGTTTTTTGGGAAAATAAGGCGAAAATGCCACTCTTACAACACAAGAATTTTTGAAAATTTAATGAACAAAGGTGAAAACGTAATTTCAACGGATACTTAAAAACTTTTATTGATCAAAATTCAGGTCGTATCTCTTTTGAAAACTGTAAAGCCAATTTCCGGCTCGTATCACAAAAATCTAGTATATTAAACAAACTCGTAATCAGAAATGTTTGTATATTATATATATATATATATATATATATATATATATATATATATATATATATATATAAATAAATTTAACTATTTAAATTTATTCAGATGGAAATAAATTATCCAATTTATTTCAGACCAAATATAAAAAAAAAAAATAAAATTTTTTGAAATTTTAAAATTGAAATTGATGAATGTATTTATTCATTCTGAAACGAAAAAATATATAAAGATTTTAATTAAAACATTGTTATATGTCCTGGACATTGAGTTCTTCCTGGATTCTTTCTTAGAAATTTTTATTCTCAATATATACATGTATGGGTATTTATATATTTTGCATATGTATGTATATTTACCACTAATATTATCTATTTATCTATCTAGATATTATCTATCTATGTAAATATCTGCATATATATATATATATATATATATATATATATATATAATAGAGAACCCATAGTTAAGAGAGAAAATTTCCTCTACACCTTTCTGATCACAGCTGAATTAGATCTCATTTAAATATTCATGGAGACCTACCGGACACTATTCATAACATACTTGTTGACAACAATAATATAATAGCATCATCTACATGCAAAAAAGGCTAAAAATAATGGAAGCCTTATTAATAAAAAAAAACAAAAAAAAAAATAACATAATAATATCAACTATGAACATGGACACAATATCTTGACCGTGTTTTGAAAAATGAAAAACATTATATAAAAACATACATGCAACAAACTATTTCTTTTAACAGTTAAAATATTTCATCCTTGAAAATGGCTAAATGTATAGCCGAAAGCGCTCGGATAAAAAAGAACATTTGGACATTTTTTATATAATTTATCATTGAAAAAAAAAAAAATATTAGATCGCATGAGAAATTGTATAAAAAACTAAATCAAATTACCTTGTCTGTCATATTCAATGAAATGTGCATGAAAGAAGGATTGCTGCCTAAATACACAAATATATATATATATATATATATATATATATATATATATATATATATATATATGTTTGTGTGTGTGTGTGTGTTCTATATACAGTTTAGATTTCACAGATATTAAGCCTTCCCATCCCACAAATAACATAAACAATTTTTTTTTTTGTATCAAAAGAAATGCCAATTCTTTTTGGAAACTATTAGATGCTATCGGCGGACAACACATTTAACTAAGTCCCGCCATTTCAATTAGCGCCATATTTTGCTGCCATTTTTCCATGCTTGCAAAATGTGCAAAAGAATTTACAGTAACGCTAAATTTATAATTTATTTGCGGAAAATGTTTCGCCAAATTTCGGCGTGCGCCAATGGAAAGGCGCCAGAATTGACAGGAACATTTCGTAAGGACAGATCGTCAGAACTTAGACCTTGGAAATTATTTGAGATTATGGTAAGTCAAGAATGTTCAGACATTTGTCGTATATTAAGATGAGAATGGTTTGGCACAGGACCAGAAATATTGAGCTCCCAATGAAGATCAACTGTTAATTTTTTTAAAAATATCAACCAGACTAGCTCGCCAACAATTGAATTTAACGCTTTAAAAATATCATTTCCTTATGATTAATTTAAATTAAGGAGTTTTTGACACAAGGCCATATAGTATAAAGCACCCATGAAGTTAAATTTCACTATTTCATAGTAATCGAAAACTAGATATCTAACAACTACCGTTTTTCTTTTTCGGACTAATTTTATTAACTTTATTTGGCAACCATCTCGGCAACCATTACTTTAAAACTGATTTTTATTATGTGAATGCACAAGACATTATGTGCATACACAAGACATTATGTAAGATATTAGTAAGACAAAAAAACACCAAATATATTCAAAAATGTCTTATTTTTTATTAATTACATAATCAATTTTTATGAAACTATTTCTGAATATGCTGATTAGTGGAATATGAACTTAAAAAATTTATCCTTTATTATAGAGATTAATTTCATAGAGCAACACACCAAGACTATGCCGAGCATAATGATTTCAATTCAATATTTGAAATTTTAAAAATTTGTAATTTAAATTTACAGACAGAAATAAAATTTGAGGCTAGATTGTTTTCTGCTTCTGACCCTTTCAAAACTTAAACCTGGAATATTTCTAGCATGTCTTTTATTAATTACATACGTAAATAAAACGAGACTAAATTGGGTATGCTATTTCCAAATTCAAACATGAAATTGCTCTAGTATGTCTTTTATTAATTACATACCTTCTCTTTTCGAGGCTAGGTTGCCTATGCTGATTCTGAAATTAAAATTAAAATTGTTCTATCATGCCTTTTATTAATTACATGCAGAAATAATACTAAGCTACATTGGTATGCTATTTCCGAATTCAAACATGGTATTGATCTAGTGTGTCTTTTAATTATATACAGAAATAAAACGTGGCTAGTTTTGCTATAATGATTCTAAAATTAAACCTGAAATTGTTCTATCATGTCAAGCAAATTATTACATGCAAGAAATAAATGAATGTAATCGAACATTGGGTATGCTATTTCCGAATACAAACATGAAATTGATCTAGCGTATCTTTTATTAATTACATACAGAAATAAAACGAGGCTAGGTTGGCTATGCTGATTCCAAAATTAAACCTGAAATTGTTCTATCATGTCTTATATTAATTACATACAGAAATAAAACGAGGCTACATTAGGTATGCTATTTCCGAATTCTAACATGAAAGTGCTCTAGCGTGTCTTTTATTAATTGCATACAGAAATAAAACGAGACTAAGTTGAATTTACTGATTGCAAGTCTATATTCAGAATTATCCTTTTCAGATTCACGGACGTCCCTCATTATTTAGGGTGGGGAAATATATAAATAAGGACACTTTTTTTTTTAGTATATTTAAATTTAAAATTGGGTCTTAATAAAAGGGAGACTGAGAAAATAATTTGAAGTGTAAAAAATAAAAAGAAATTTCAGTCGAAAAAATAATTTAAAAATTATTGAATTTATCAAAGAATGGGTCGTGGTATTTTTGAAAAAAAAATGCAATTAAAAATAACAGTGAAAAACTATTTTTAAAACCATTCAATTATAAAATCGTTCAATTATATTATTTTTTTTAAATGACAGCTAAATATTTGGGCTCTGGGGAAATGTAGGACATTAATAAACATGTTGATATAATTGATTTTAAACAAAATGGATGTCGGCAAACTTCCCGCTAAAAATAAATGTGACCTGCTTATTTCCCTTTAATATTAGGCAAGAGCAAATAGTCAAATATCACATTAATAGAATGTTTTTATTATTTTGAACTGGTTTAACACTGGATTCATTTGAAATTTTTGCTCTTTTTAAAATGGGGGGTCGGGGTTTCAGCTTAAATATAAAAGCTGATAAGTTCTGCAATACAATTAATAAAACTCAAAATAATAATAACTTAGAATTGGACATGTTTTATATTGACATCTTTTCCAAATTTCACTTTTTGGATCTTAGTCTTTTTGATGAACCACCAATTTGCAAAAAAAAAAGCTAGTTCTTTGAAACTTTTTTTTATCCATTTACGATCAACCAAATTCTTGAAATTCGATTTGCTTTCTTTTCTAATTTTTTTTTCTTCCCAATTTCTTCTTCTTTTTCCTTTTCTTCTTCTTCTTCTTTTATTCTTATTTCTTCTTTTTTTTCTTTTCTTCTTTTCTTTTCTTTTTTCTTTTCACCAGGAGGGTTCTTCTTTTCTTCTTCTTTTTTTTTTTTCTTTTTTTTCTTCTTCTTCTTTTCTTCTTCTTTTCTTTTTTTTTCTTTTCTTCTTTTTCTTTTTTTTTCTTTTTTCTTTTTCTTCTTCTTTTTTTCTTTTTTCTTCTTTTTTTTCTTCTTTTTTTTCTTCTTTTTTTCTTTTTTTTTCTTCTTTTTTTCTTCTTCTTTTTCTTCCTTTTCTTCTTTTTTCTTCTTCTTTTTTCATTTTTTTCTTCTTCATTTTTCTATTTTTCTTTTTTCTTCTTTGATTCTTCTTATTTCTTTTTTTTTTAGATTTTGAATTTTTCTTTGTTTCTTTTTTTATTTTCTTCTTCTTGAAATTTTTCTTCTTCTTCTTTTTTTTTCTTCTTTTTCTTCTTCTTTTATTCTTTTCTTTTTCTTCTTTATTCTTTGTTCTTTTTCTTCTTTTTATCTTTATTTCAATTCTTCTTTTTTTTTATTTTTCTGAATTTTTTTTCTTCTTCTATTTTTTTTTATTCTTCTTTTTTTTTCTTCTTCTTTTTCATTTTTTTTCTTCTTTTCTTCTTTTCTTTTCTTTTTCTTCTTCTTTTTTTTTCTTCTTCTTTTTCTTCTTTTTTTTTTTCTTCTTCTTTTTCTTCTTTTATTTTCTTTTTTTTCTTTTCTTCTTTTCTTTTTTTCTTTTCTTTCTAATTTTTTTTTCTTCAATTTTTTTCTTCTTTTCTTCTTTTTTTTCTTCTTTTCTTCTTTTTTTTTTCTTTTTCTTTTATTCTTTTTCTTCTTTTTTTTTTTTTCTTCTTCTTCTTCTTTTTTTTTCTTCTTCTTTTTTCTTCTTCTTTTTTTTTCTTTTTTTTTTTCTTCTTCTTTTCTTCTTTTTTTTTCTTTTCTTCTTTTTTTCTTCTTCTTCTTCTTCTTTTCCTTCTTTTTATTTTTTTTCTTTTTCTTTTCTTCTTTTTTTTTTTTTCTTTTCTTCTTTCTTCTTTTTTTCTTTTTTCTTTTTTTTTCTTTTCTTCTTTTCTTCATTTTTTTTTTTTTTCTTCTTCTTCTTTTCTTTTCTTTTCTTCTTCTTTTTCTTCTTCTTTTTCTTTTCTTTCTTTTTTCATCTTCTTCTTTATCCCTTTTTTTCTTTTTTCTTTTTAAAAATTCTTTTCAGGTATAAAAATTCTTCCAAATCTTTCTTCATCCGGAACTTTTTCTTTTTCTTCTTTTTTCTTTTTTCTTCTTCTTCTTCTTTTCTTTTTTTTTTTTTTTCTTCTTCTTCTTCTTTTTCTTCTTCTTTTCGTTTTTTTTAATAGATTTTCTTCTTCGGAAAAAAACCTTATTCTACCGTCTTCATTTCTTCTTCTTTTTTTCTTCTCTCCAGGTCCAGTTGATTAATTGCATTTTCTTCTACTTTTTTTCTTGTTTCTATTTTCTTCTTCTTTTTTCTTTTATCTTCTTCTTTTTCTTCTTTTCTTCTTCTTCTTTTTATCAGGTTTTTTCCTTTCCATCTTCTTAAATAGGACTATGTCTATTATTTATTCGTTTTTTCCACAATTTCTTTCTGCGGCTAAAATAAATCTTGACGTTTATTGATTTCAAAGATTCTGATTTTACATGAAGTTTAAATTCCGTTTTAAATTTGGTTTTGGTATCAAATTTTCCAGACTGCAGATTTTTTTATAAATAAAAGTGGTTTTTTAATCGAAAAGACTGCAGTTTTAATAAACTTTAATAAAATATACTACCTATTCCAGATTTTCTTTATTGCCAGAGAAAAACATCTATTTTCTTTTAAAATCCTTCTGAAATTTCGCCTTTTTTTTTTAAAAAAAAAAACATTCTTCTGGAGTCTTGCCTTTTAAAGAATTCTTCTGGAATCTCGCGTTTTTTTTTTAATTCTTCTGAGATCTCACTTGTTTAAAATTCTTCTGGAATCTCGCCTTTTTTAAAAATTCTTCTGTAATTTCGCCTTTTAAAAATTCTTCTCGAATCTCGCCTTTTTTAAAATTCTTCTCGAATCTCGCCTTTCGGAACAGCAAATAAAAAAAATGAAGGGAAAAAGTAAAACAAAAAAAAAACACCAATGTATTCGTTGTTGTCTTCTTTTTGCTTTTAATACTCCTTCAACTTTAGACTGAAGTTTTTATAATAAATCCAATAACTTTAATAAAATATGTCGTAACTACCTACACATTTAATATAAGCTTTATTCTGACGTGTAAATTAATCGTTTAAAATTTGACAAAATAATAACTTCAGACGGACTGTAGAGTGCATTTGAGACTGTAAGCATTTATCTGGTAGGTGACACCTTTTGCAAAGGTTGTCTCCCTATATAGAGAATGCTCGCAATGTAGTCTAGGGTCTACCGGCAGTATTGAATCGCTGCCTAAGGACTGGACTCAGGTGAAAATCGGTGGCAATACGTTTATGTGCCTCTTACTCTGTAACCATCCACCTAGAGAGTCTTGTCCAGGATGGAAATCCTTGTAAGAAAAAAGATAAAAAAATGAAGTTAACTCCGTCCAAAAAATATCTGCCTTTTAAAGTGATATTATAGTTTGTTTTATTGAAAAATCATTTTTAAAAATTCAATTCTTACACTTTTTCTAAATGATTTTTTTTTTGTTTGTTTTTTGCTGATTTCCAGATTTTCTTTACTGCAAGAGAGAAATTTCTATTTTCTTTTAAAATTTTTCTGGAATCTCGCCTTTTTAAAAATTCTTCTGGAATCTCGCCTTTTTTTTAAAAATTCTTCTGGAATCTCGCCTTTTTAAAAATTCTTCTGGAATCTCGCCTTTTTTAAAAAAATCTTCTGGAATCTCGCCTTTTTAAAAATTCTTCTGGAATCTCGCCTTTCTTTAAAAATTCTTCTGGAATCTCGCCCTTTTAAAAATTCTTCTGGAATCTCGTCTTTCTTTAAAAATTCTTCTGGAACGAGCCTTTTTAAAAAATTCTTCTGGAATCTCGCCTTTAAAAAATTCTTCTGGAATCTCGCCTTTTAAAAAATCTTCTGGAATCTCGCCTTTTAAAATTCTTCTGGAATCTCGCCTTTCTTTAAAAATTCTTCTGGAATCTCCTTTTAAAATTCTACTGAATCTCGTCTTTCTTTAAAAATTCTTCTGGAATCTCGCCTTTTTTAAAATTTCTTCTGGAATCTCGCCTTTTTAAAAATTCTTCTGAAATCTCGCCTTTTTTAAAAAATTCTTCTGAAATCTCGCCTTTTTAAAAATTCTTCTGGAATCTCGCCCTTTTAAAAATTCTTCTGAATCTCGCCTTTCTTTAAAAATTCTTCTGGAATCTCGCCTTTTTTTAAAAATTCTTCTGGAATCTCGCCTTTTTAAAAATTCTTTCTGGAATCTTTTAAGAAAAAAAATCTTCTGGAATCTCGCCTTTTTAAAAATCTTTCTGGAATCTCGCCTTTTCTTTAAAAATTCTTCTGGAATCTCGCCCTTTTAAAAATTCTTCTGGAATCTCGCCTTTCTTTAAAAATTCTTCTGGAATCTCGCCTTTTTTTAAAAATTCTTCTGGAATCTCGCCTTTTTAAAAATTCTTCTGGAATCTCGCCTTTTTTAAAAAAATCTTCTGGAATCTCGCCTTTTTAAAAATTCTTCTGGAATCTCGCCTTTCTTTAAAAATTCTTCTGGAATCTCGCCCTTTTAAAAATTCTTCTGGAATCTCGCCTTTCTTTAAAAATTCTTCTGGAATCTCGCCTTTTTTTAAAAATTCTTCTGGAATCTCGCCTTTTTAAAAATTCTTCTGGAATCTCGCCTTTTTAAAAATTCTTCTGGAATCTCGCCTTTTTTAAAAAAATCTTCTGGAATCTCGCCTTTTTAAAAATTCTTCTGGAATCTCGCCTTTCTTTAAAAATTCTTCTCTAATCTCGCCTTTAGGGACAGCAAAGAAAGAAAAAATGAAGGGAAAATGTTAAAAAAAAAAAAAATACAAAAAACACCGACACATTCGTTGTTTTCTTGTTGCTTTTAATATCTCCTTCAATTTGGGACTGCAGGTTTTTATAATAAATCCAATAACTTTAATATAATATGTCGTAATTACCTACACATTTAACTCAAGTTTAATTTTTGACGTCTAAATTAATCATTTAAAATCTAGAAAAAAAAAGTTGTTCCAATTAAATACAGGGTTGTTCAGTTCTTTGAGGACATATCTTTTAATATCTCTTTTTTTAGCTAACATTTCCTGAATATTTTTCTTTTTTTTATGTGCCATGTCCCTTCAGAGCGTAGGCGATCATGGCTCTCCACTTCTCCCTATCCTTTATAGCTCTCAATAAGCATTGTTCCTTTGCTACTTCCCACAGGCATTGTTCTGTCATGCACTTGTTTAAGCCAGTCAGGTATGTTACGCATTGCTTTCTCTTGTATCTCTTTCCCTCTATTCAACCCGTGAGTATCAGATTCTCTAAGCCGTCCTTTCTCATGACGTGTCCCCAAAACTTCATCTGCCTCTTCCTGATTGTAATTATAATCTTCTTCCTAGTTTGTATCCTCTCCAAAAACCTCATCGTTGCTCACATGTTCGGTCCATGATATCCTTAGCATCCTTCTGTAGAACCAAACCTCCGTTGCCTCGAGTCTCTTCTTCATGTTTGAGGAGACCGTCCAACATCCGTTGCCGTAAAGGAGGACAGATGTAACGTAGCATTTCAGTACTCCATTCTTTGTTACCAAAGAAATCCTACTGTTTCGTAATATTCTGTCTAGCTTTTGGAATGCCTCTTTGGCTTTCTCTTTACGTCTTCGGATCTCAGCGTCGCACTTAGCGTCGTTTGTCAGAACACATTCCAGATCGATCCCTCATCCCTCATCGTTGCTCACACGCTCGGTCCATGACATCATCATCATCCTTCTGTAGTACTATACCTCCGTTGCCTCGAGTCTCTTCTTCATCTTTGAGGAGACCGTCCAACATTCGCTGCCGTAAAGAAGGACAGATGTCACGTAACAGCTCAGTATTCTTTTCTTTGTTATTTTTATTATTATTATGATATTATTATTATTATTATTATTATTATTATATCCTTAGCATCCTTCTGTAGAACTAAATCTCCGTCGCCTCGAGTCTCTTCTTCATCTTTGAGGAGACCGTCCAACATTCGCTGACGTAAAGGAGAACAGATGTCACGTAACAGCTCAGTATTCTTTTCTTTGTTACCAAAGATATCCTCCTGTCTCGCAATACCCTGCCCAGCTTTTGGAATGCGTCTTTGGCCATCTCTTTACGTCTTCGGATCTCAGCGTCGCATTTACCGTCCTGTGTCAAAACACTTCTCATATATTTAAATTTACGCACCTGCTTGATTCTAATGTCCCCGACCTGCGAATCGCATTTCGGGGTCATCCTTTTACTGACGACGATATATTCTATCTACTTTATGTGCTGTGTCCCCTCTTGACGTAGGCGATCATGGCTCTTCTCAACTTCCTTTCTCTTGTCGCTCTTAATAAAGCTTGTCATTCCGTTATTTCTACTAAGCCCGGTTCCGCCATCCACTTACCGAAACTCACTGAGTAGGTTACACGTTGTTTTCCTTTTTCCATCTTTCTTTCAGTCTGAGCTCTGATTATTAGCATTCTTTTTGTCTGTTTTCCTCTAAAACTTCGTCGTTGCTCATAGGCTCGGTCCATGGTATATTCCTCATCCTTTTGTAAAAGCGCATTCATGAGTAACCATATTTGACAGCAGAGGCATTATTCGCGTTACTTGTCCAGGACTTAAATGAATCGCACAGTGTTAAATGTTGATTCAATAAACTTGCGAACAGCAAATAAAAGAGCGAAATACGGGATATTTTCTACAGAAAAGCCCTGTCGGCTGGGGTTTCAGAATACGCCGACTGCACCTCTGCAGAGGGTTAGAACCCCACCAAATGAGGCGTCCTGGGTAAGACGATAAACTACATCCAAGAGCAAGGTTTTTGATCAGGTTTTGAGGAGCGTGGAACAACGTCTTAATTGCTGGTGTTCCCAGGTCCACTCTGACCAGAGGTGGCAGCACCTGTTAGGGTCCCAGCTATGGGCAAATTGTTAACTCCAAATTGGGATCAAAATGCTATGAAATTGTCAAAATAGGTTTTAATACCAGCAATATGTTTTTTTAAAAAAATATTACCAGCAATGAATTTTGAAGAAAAACTATTTTTTTGGACAAAAGAATACGATCAACAATACATGTTTGAAAAAAAAATTACCAGTAATATAATTTTGAAAAAAAATATTACCAGCAATAAAAATCTTGTCCGCATTAAATAACCCATTGAGGTGTTGATATGCCGTAGAACAAATCAAACCAAACAACTAAAGGATCGAATCAGTTTCTTGATGTAAAGATGAACATTCTTAAGAAAGGCGCCGTACTTGAATTAAAACCAAAAATAATATTATGTTAAATTATAAAAATATTATGAGCAATAAAAATCTTGTCGGCATTAAATAACCCATTGAGATGTTGATATGCCGTAAAACAAAACAAACCAAATCAATGAATGGATTCTTGTTTATTAGACGCTCCGTTTTTTTATTAAACTGTATATTTGTTTATTTGATATTGAATATGCGAGAAATCTTTTTAAATAAAAATATGCGCTCTCCGGCAGGATCCGAACCCGTGTCCCCTTGGGCATAGGAAACTATCGTTATGTTCGTTAAATATGTCTTCTAGTCATAGAGTCTTCTGATAAAATCTCTTGGGTTAATAAATTTAAAAAAAAAATCCATGACATCTTTAGAAAAATTCTTTGTTTAAGTTTGGATACGAAACCGAGCAAATATGAAAATTTCGAGTCTATGATGATAGTAATTTCGTTTAATGTCACTATTCAGCCTTGCCTGGTCAGCTATGTTCTTCGTAGCTGAGTAGGTCCAGAACACCTCGGATCTAACGTCAGCTCCCTATGCAACAGAGACGCGGGACTGAAGAGCATGTATTTTTCTTTAATTTCTCTGATATTCAGGCTATTAGATGAAAATAATTACTGTATTTTCAGGCTTACAAAAATACCCTGAAAAATACGTGTACATCTTTCAAGACGAATGTAAGGCAACGCTCAGTCTCAAGGAAGCTCGAATTGGCTTGATTGATAGGTACGTCGATTTGTATGTTGAGCCATTACACTATGATGTAAGCTAGCTATCTAATTCAGTCTTTTATATTATTTAAAAGAAGTACTGAGCTGTTACAATTATTTCCGAGACTATAAACCTTCCTGGAGCCGAGCCACATGCTTATACAAACTCTGTTTACTAGTAGCGGTGGTAGCCTTTCTGTTCTTGATTAGTATGTCATTGCCGTACAAACAAAATTGGATGAGTAATTAAGGTAAACAATGCGTGGCGTCAGTATGTGAGGGACGCAAAGTGAATGCGTTGTTGTATGAGAATAGCGTCTTTTTTTTTTTAGAAATTTCTTTTAAATATTAAGGTGCGTCTTCCAAGCCGCAATGTGTCGTAAGCCGGAAAATACGTTAAATATATTGTTTAATAAGCAAACGGAGCGTCTATTCAAACACGAGTATCCACTAAAAATAACCTTTAAATTCGTAAAATACAGGATATCTCTTAAAATATACTGGTCTTCTAATTTCGCCTTTATTCTTACGACAGATTTAAGTGCTAAGTGTTGGGGATGGAGCCGTTTTTCCACAAAGATATATAAAAGATGGAACTGAGGCATCATGGCCGCTTATGCGTAAACCTTGTCGTTCGGATCCTACAACGGGAGGTCAAATTAAATCGCAAACTTAACCTCGCCTTACTGAATCAAAATAGATGAGCAAGTAAGGCTTCCTGGGGATTTTATTCCCATTGCTAGGCATTGCTTTAGGAGGAATAGACATTTTTTTTTTCATACAGAGTGTCGATCCTAAGTGGGTGCTACAAACTTGCGTCCACGTGCCGCATTTAAAAAATCGCCATACGGGGAGAGTGCTGAAAAGTACTAGGCCCGTCCCATTTCACAAACATGAGCAATGACCACATATCCAAAGTTTCTAGTTATTTCTTCTTGATTATTTCCAAATGTTTCATTATCCTCTCATATAATATGTTTATTAGATAGATAGATAGATAGATAGATAGATAGATAGATAGATAGAAATCGAATGATAGATAGATAGATAGATATCAAAAGATAGATAGGTAGATAGATAGATAGATTGAAATCGAAAGATAGATAGATAGATAGATAGATAGATAGAGTGAGCCAGCGATATGAACTGAAATAGATCGATAGACAGATAGATACGTAGATACATTAATACGAGCAGATAGATATAGATAAATAGATAAATATATACAAACAAGTAAAGATAAATAGTTTGAGCGAATGATAGAAACTAAAATCTCTCTCTCTATCTCTCTCTCTCTCTCTCTATATATATATATATATATATATATATATATATATAGTGAGTGAGAGAGAGATATGAAAGAAAGATAAATAATGCCAGCAGATATCGATAAATAAATATATAGAAACAAGCAAAGATAAATAGTGTGAGCGAGTGATATAAACTGAAATCTATCTATCTAGATAGATAGACAGACACAAGCAGACATAGATAGATGCGAATATAAATGGATGAAAGCAGATAGATAGATAGATAGATAGATAGATATGAATAGACTTAAATAGACAGTACATTGTAGATAGATATATAGTTAGAACGATAGAGATATATAGAAACAGGCAAAGATAAATAATGTGAACTGAAATTATCTATCTATCTATCTATCTATCTACCTATCTAGATAGATAGATAGATTCAAACACGCAGAGGTGTACAGAGAGATAGTGATATGAAGTTATAAATATATATATATATATATATATATATATATATATATTTATTATAGAGAGAGAGAGAGACTAGAGAGATAGATAGATAGATAGATAGATGAAATAATAGAAAAAGCAAGGATAGATAAATAAAAGAGTGTGCGATTGAACTGAAATAAAATGTAACAAAAGATTCAGCGAAACAGAAAGAAAAAGAGAGAGAGAGAGAGAGAGAGAGAGAGAGGAAGCGATATCACCTTTTAAATTATATTATTATATCTATGCAAAAGTATAACACATTAAATTATTTTGTATGTATGTTTGTAACTGAAATCCAGGCAGACGAGGCTTGAAAGTTTTCTGGTGGGAGCGGAAGTGTGCTTTGACCTTTCAAAGGTCATTGCTATCTGAAAAAGACCATCTGGGACTTTAGCGAGAACAAATCGGTGGCGGAAGCGGCCCGAGAGGCAACGATCACCATGGAGACTCCAGAATCGAGAGAAAGGAAGGAGGCAAACAGGAACCCAATGAGAGGAAACAGATGGTTGCAAAGGTGATAAAAACAACAACATTAGTAGAAAGAAAAGGATAATTTTCCTATTATTACGAATAATAATAACAAAAAAAATACTGTTGGTAATCTTACTACTACTACTATTATTAATATACTACTACCATTGTAGTACTAATATCGTGACTACAGGGAATAAAAAAAGCCAATGGTTTTAAAAATTCATTTCTCTACAAAAACAACTGTCATGGGCCCTTACCAATAACTACAGAATGAACTATTCCTAACACTATGTATACTACGCCTCTCAAGAGAGAGGTACGAATCAAGCCGAGCTTCTTGGCTTGACGGTCGAACTCTCTGTCTCTGAGCAGAGAGGAAGCCGGACGAGGCTCCGCCGAAGGGCAGAGTCTCGTTCGGGTAGGTTTACCAACCCGATCCCGTTTATACGGGTTCTACGGGCATTGTTTTGGCTGAGCCTACGGCTCGTTAAACCCATGTTAAACTCGGCCTTGTGCCACATGCAACACTCGTGGGGGGGGGTGGCTAGATACCGAATCGAGCCGAGCTTCTCGGCTTGGCGGTCGAACTCTCTGCCTCTGAACAGAGAGGAATTCGGACGAGGCTCCGCCGAAGGGCGGAGTCTCGTTCGGGGAGGTTGACCAACCCGATCCCGTTTATATGGGTTCTACGGGTATTTTTTGGCCGAGCCTACGGGCTCGGAAAACCCACGTTAAACTTGGCCTTGGCCACATGCAACCCTCGTGGAGGGGGTGGCTAGATACCGAATCGAGTCGAGCCTATAGTAGTTCACTCCAAACCAGACTGACAGTCATACTAACACCTTCCACATCTTGTATTATTATTTCGTGTAATATACCTTCGTTATTTCTACTCTTGTGTTCGTGTTGTTCTTCCCTGGTCCTAACCTGGACCATAACAGCAACATAATAAAAATACTAAGACGCAAGGGGTTACTGAGTTTTAGAGAATATGATAAAAAATATAGAATTAAGGAGATAGATAGATAGATAGATAGAAGCAGAGATAGATAGATAGATAGATAGATAGATAGAAGCAGACGTAGATAGATAGATAGATAGATAGACAGACAGACAGAAGACAAATAGATACGAATATAAATAGATGCAAGTACATGGATAGATAGATAGATAGATAGATAGATAGATACCAGCAGATAGATAAAAATAAATATATAGAAACTGGCAAACACAAATAGTGCGAACGAGTGATACGAACTGAAATCTCTCTATCTATCAATCTATCTATCTCAAGGTTTTTTCACATCTCTATTCTCTTTATATATATATATATATATATATATATATATATATATAATATATTTTTATGAAATTGCACTCAAAACACTGTATCCAAACTTTGACTACCATCTATCTATCTAAAAATAAATCTATCTATCTATCTATCTATAAATCTATCTATCTCAAGTCTGTTCTCATCTATCTATCTATCTTTCTATCTATCTATCTATCTATTTATTTATTTATTTAAAATAGATAGATAGATAGAATCAGATAAATAGATAATAAAATTGTTGGAACCCTCGGTTTGATTGGAAAAGGTTCGTACAGACTCAGTGACGGGATTCCTGGTAGCCCATGCCTTAAAGAAATAAAAAAAAATGGCCACTAATGAAAGAACACGAATTAAGAAGATGGAACTTAATAATTGACATGTGACCAAAGAATATAAAACTAAAAACCAGAACTAATAAATCAAACGCAAAAGAGGGAGAGAGAAAAAAAAAGATAAAATGGGTTAAAAAGAACGATAAACTGAAAAGAAAAGACAAAAACGGGCCCATTACCAAAAGAATGGAAGACACCGCTCGATGTCTAAATGAACAATTATGTTACGCTGAGAAACGACATAAAAAGCAGCAAACTTTAGATCTCGACTGTCAAAAACGACCTACAGTCTGCAGTTAAATGGGGCAAAATATGTCTTGTTAATTTTAACGCCTCCAAAACTAAGCTGCCCTCTGTTATTCATAAGAAAGACTCCTTTTTTTCTTCCATCGGCTTGGCTGATGCTAACCTCCAAGAGAGCGACTCGTTGCGCCTTCTTGGGCTAACGGTCTCAGCTGCTATGAAGTGGAAAGACTATATTGAATCCAATGTTAGATCAACTGCTATGAAAGATCACTGTGTCGTACTAGACCATTTTCTCTCTTCTGAATCTATCTTGCATATCTATAAGTCTCCCATCCGTCCACGCTTATAATATTGATGCCACATATGGTCCGATGCCCCTGCTAGCTACCTAGAGCTCCTTGATAATATCCAAAGATGAATCAGCAATATTATTGGTCCTGATCTGGCGTCCTAGTTTCAATCAATTTACGTCCACCGCAAAGTTGCCTCCCTGTGTCTTTTCTATAAATACTCTCAGGGTAATTGTTTGGGTGGGCTCTTCGTTATGGCTCCTAGACTTTTTAAATTTAAGCGCAGTACTAGACTGGCAATGAGGTCTCATCAATTTACAGCTGAATGGGCTTGATGTAACCGTAAGTTCTATGCTAACCATTTCGATAAGGTCAAAGTGGCAGATGATTTAAAAAATGACCTACATTCTGTCATTAGCTGGGGAAATGAATGGTTTGTTAATTTGAACATCTCCAAACGAACCTGTTCTTTATTAATCGCCTATCACAAAAACCCCCTTTCTGCCTTCCCAAGTACGGCTGATGCTAACCTCCAAAAGTGATTTGTTGAGCTTTCTTGGGCTAATATTTTCAATGTAAGGACCGTCTTTATTTCTGAAATGAAAATGACATTTTTCTACAAAGTAATTATTTTTTCACTTGCTTAGATTGTTGGCAAATTCTTCAATGGCATCGAAATTCAAAAAACTATTTCATCTGTCAATTATCATTCTATAGTTGTAGCTAGACCAATATATATGCTATAGTTTAAGTTTTTAAAATTGAAAAGATCGTTTAAATGTGAGTTAATAGCCGCCCGATATTAAAACCATTTTTATTCCAACACAGCCTGTACATGATTATAGCCAACAGCAGACACAAAAGTGTCATCCCCATAAAAGTACCACCTGGGCAGACCAATCCCCAGCATATAAACTGTTTAGATATGAAAACTGTATATTTAAATATATATGTTTATTTATTGAATCAATTTATTTTATTACGTAAATTGAAAACCTGCTAGATCTTAAAAAACGATAATTGGTTCACTGTGTTGTGCTAGATGATTTTTCTTGCTTGAATCTATCTTACAAGTTGATCTTTCATCCATGATGATGACACGACTATTTACTCCTGTCTTAACAGTAAGTCTAATCGATTCGATAAAGTCAAATTTGCAGCTGATCTTAAAACATGACCTACATTCTGTCATTAACTGGGGAAAATGAATGGTTTGTTAATTTGAACATCTCCAAAACGAAACTGCTCTCTATTAATCGCCTGAGAGTACCCCTTTTTGCTTTCCATCAGTATGGCTGATGCTAACCTACAGGTGAGTGATTTGTTCAGCTTTCTTGGGCTAATATTTTCAGTTAATATGAATTGGAAAGATTATATTGAATCAAGTGAAAGGTCTGCTGCTATGAAATTTGGTTCACTGTGTCGTTCTAGACAATTATTCTTTTCAGAATGTAATTTTACACATTCGTCCAATCATTGAATATTACTATTGAATCTTGTCTAGTGCTTCTTTTATGTATTTGCATTTTATGTATCTAAAAAAAGAATCTGCAATGTTATAGCTCTTGACCAAGCAACTCGGCTTCAGTCATTTTCCCACCATCGTAACGTAGCTTCCTTTTGCCGTTTCTATAATAAAAAAAAATCATAATAATTATTTGGATGAGCTTTCATTTTTAGTACGTAGACTTTCAAGCACAGTACTAGATTGGCAGTTAGGTCTCATAATTATACGGTTCAAATGTCTAGCTATAACCGTCATTTTATGTTGACAGTTTTCTTTACTCTCTTCCATCTTTCTCTTGTGAAACTCTCCTTCATCTTCTTGGTTTCTGGTCAATTTTGATCTTCAAAAATTTAAAAATGTCTTTTCTTCTTCATTCCTTCTGATGCCAGAACTCACGCCAGGTTGGATGCCATCTCATTTCTGACATTTTACATTCATTTCACCCCAAATCATAGACATACACGAACAAATATCTTTTAGCATCAAAGAAAGAAAGAATCAATTGCTAGGTCAGCTGCTAGGAAAGTTGTTTTACTCTATCGTTCTTGACAATTTTTTTCTCCAGAATCTATCTTACGTATCTATATGTCTACCATTCGTCCATGTTTTGAATATTGCTGTCATACCTGGTTGTTTGAATGGTCGCCTGAATTAAACAGTACTTCGGTTAACGTTTATACTTCGTGCATCAGATTTTAGAAGCGAATTGTACTTTAGCGTTAATAGAATAATGAATTTGTGTTACTATTTTATTATTTTATATTAATTTCCGCGTTAATATGACAAATATATTCAGCAAACACTAGTTTTTCTGGAATATATTTCTGGCAGCCAACTGGGGATATGTCAAGTGGCGTACAGTTATTGTTCAGAGTGTCATTCCACTTGTTTACAACCGCCATATAAGTCGACCCCTGTTATTTTTAGGCTTGAAAACTCGACTTGTACGCCGCAAAATACAGTTAACACAATCTCAATTTCAAGCCAATCGGAAGATTTTCCGATTCTTTTTGGTAACATCTGATTGTGTGATCCAATTTGGACGCACCTAAAATGAAATATTTCATTTCTTTGAAATGTCCTTCTGATGCCCGAACTCACGCCAGGTTGGATATCATCTCATTTCTGACAACAACATTCATTTCACCCCAAATTATAGACATACACGAACAAATATCTTTTAGCATCAAAGAAAAAAAAGAATCAATTTCTAGGTGTCCTGCTAGGAAAGTTGTTTTACTCTATCGTGCTAGACAATTTTTCTCTCTAGAATCTAACTTTACGCATTTGTCCAATCATTGAATATTACTGTCAGATCTCGTCTGGTTTTTCTTCTTTGTATTTGCAGATTCTTGGCAAAACAAGAATCTGCAATGTTATCGGTCTTGACCTGGCAATTCAACTTCATTCACATTCCCATCACCGTAAAGTAGCTTCCCTGTGTCTTTTCTATAAGAAATTTCGTAGTGATTTTTTGATGAGCTGATGGCGTCTCGGCTTCAATCACTTTCCCACCACAGAAAGGTTTATTAAAGATATTTATATATCTATATATCTATCTATATATCTTTTTCCTCTGTCTCTAAGTCTCTTCATATATATATATATATATATATATATATATATATATATATATATATATGATTAAATAAAAGAACAGTAAATATATAATCCGGTGTTCATTATAGATAACTTTTATTTTTACAAAATAGTGCTCGATGTAAATTTACAGAGCATTAATATTATAAATTAGAACTGTGTAGCGGAAAAAACATATTTTAAAAATCAATTAATAATATATATATATATATATATATATATATATAAATATATATATTAAAAAAAAAACGGATAGATGCATTTATTAAGCAGACTATCTATCTATTTATCTATCTGCCAGTATGAAGAGATTATCTATGTATGTATGTATGTATCTATCTATCTATCTGTCTGTCTATAAGTTTGTCTCTAGTTATCTGTTGTTTTCATATCTAACTATATATCTACTAAATAAAATTAGACAATATTTGCAGATATGGCCAGGTAAACAGAAACAAAAAGTCGTATTGCAAAATTTTCACCCCTAAAAGGAGGAAAAAATGATTGAAACAAGGAAAAGCAAAGAGCAAAAAAATCGCCTTAAGGACTGTTTCCCCAACTCCTTCCATGTCAACTCTTCGAATGAGATCTTCCCCTGCGTACCTCGACTTTTAAAAAAAAA
>CAHIKZ030001807.1:182500-230000 GCA_903632075.3 Acanthosepion pharaonis
ACTAATACAAACACAGGACGCACACACTCAATTAAGCTGAAAAATCGAATCATCTTTGATAATGGTTAAAGGTATAGCCGAAAGCGCTCGGAAATATAAAACATTCGGACAGTTCTTACACACCCTTTGTCCAGAAAAGAAAGCTCTTGTTAGAACACAAGAAAAATTAAATAAAATGCTTAACCGTAGTACCTTGTCTGTTGTTTTTAATGAAACATGCATAAAGGAAGGATTGCTGTCTAAATATACAACTATATATATATATATATATATATATATATATATATATATATATATGTGTGTGTGTGTGTGTGTGTTTGTGTGTGTATATATATATATTAGGTAAATAATACATAAATAATATATATATATATATATATATATATATATATATATATATATATATATGATTTTCAATAAATGTATCCATTGCGTGTGTTCAGGACAGTGGTAGAATATAACTGAGTTGATAATAAATTAATACAGATGTACACACACACACACACATATTTATATATAATACAGGTCATAAATGCGTTGGTATATAATCCAAGTGGATCCTAGTAATATCAAAAATTAAGACTCATATTAAAAAAAAGAGCTTAATGAATTTATTTTAACAAAGCATATAAATGTCACAACAAAATCCCAAAGTATGGGAGAGTCGAAATTAGACACGAACACAGTCCATACACCATATTCAAAGGGAACTGTTTAGTTTGCATGCAAACCAGTCATAATTTCTGATTACTAATACCAAAATATTTTTTGTCTGCAAAAGTTATTATTTTCTAACTTTTCTTGTTGACAAAGTTTGCAGATATTACTATGATTATTGTAAGGTTTGGCTTTTTTAAAAACAAATTCCACTTTACAATCGGATCTTTGTTAATTTTTCTATTCTGATAGAATTATTAAGTTTTCAAGCTTGAATGGTGAATTGTGATTATATCACCTCTTCTTGAAGCTAATGATTTTTAACAAATCAAACTCTCACTCCAATCTCTCTCTCTCGCTAATTTCTCTCTCTCTCTCTCTCTCTAGATATATATATATATGTGTGTGTGTGTTTGTGCGTGTGTGTGTGTATGTGAGGAGGTCCTATATGGCCTACTTGGTCTAAGGCACAGATATTTTTAACAGGATTTCTTGAATATTAAGGCCGATATATATAAATCAATAAATATACTGTTTAATAAATAAATAAAAACAGATCATCTACTCAAATATGAGTCTCCATTTAAAAAAAATAATTTTTAAACAAATAAATTAAAAATGTGTGCTATATTAATGGGATAAAGTACTCAATATCAGAGACAGAGCGTATGTAAATATAAATATAAAAGTGAGCATTGAAGTCGACACTCAAAGTTTTAGGACACTATCTGAATTTCAAAGGACAGCATAAAAATTTAATGTTTCTGGCCTTTTTCAAAACTAATTTACTCATTTCGGACAGTAGACAGCTAATCTAAAAGAATTGTATCAAAACAATTCATCCATATTTTTTACGAAAGGACAAGTCAACTTAAATATTTACTCACATGCTATTTATTACATGTGTGGAGCACACACACACACACACACGCACATATATATATATATATATATATATGTATGTCTGTATGTATGTATAAAACATAATAACAACCAGAATCGATTACCTGCAATGCACCAAATTTTTAAATATATAAATAGTCCGAAAAAAAACACTCATGTTTAGATGATCACCTCTAGCATGAAACAGCCTGTCGCCTCTAGTGTTGAATTCTATATTTCATTCTTATATCTATATTTACATACGCTCTATTTATGATATTGAGCACTTTCTCATAAATATATATATACTTTAATTTATATTTCTTATATATATATATATATATATATATATATATATATATATATATATATGCGTCGCTTGTGCGTCTCAATCTTTGCCATTAGAATACATTGATGTTCCCTTTCCAACTTCACCAGTGTCACTGAGCACAATCTCAATCGTATTTTTATTCCAACCCGGAAAGTCTCATGACTTATAAAATACTTGGCCCTAATAAAACCACTGCCACAAAACAAAATCCTAGTGATTGTCTTTAAGAATATCAACACGTTATTAGAGAAATTATTTACCCACTGCTTGAATAAAGAAACTGAAAAACAAGTCAAAAAAGATGTCAACCGTAGGCCCGGTTATTCAAGAAGGTGGGCCAGTGCTCGGTTCAATTCAGTATAGTCCCATCAGTTTCCTCAATATCTTTAGCAAGCTTTTGAGGCTATAATAATAAAAAAAAGAAGGTTGTTGATCACCTACATGAGAAAAACTACTTGAGCGGCAAGCAGGACGGGCTTGGATCAGTACGATCCATTGCTAATGTCATAACTGCCATTTCTCACAGAATCAGTGAGGCACTAGACAACAAATACATTTCAATGATTATAGGATTGGATATTTCAAAAACCTTTGACAAGGTGTGGCACGAAAGAATTGCTTCTGAATCTCGCTCGCTATGGAATCCCTGGAAGAGACTACGGCGCCCTAAAAATCAAGGCAGGTGTTTCGCAGGGATCTTTTCTTCGAATAACGATCTTTTTGCTTTACATGAATGATCCTTAAAATTTACACCCCGATCATTTGCGAATGTTTATGTTTTTTTATTTATATATTTTATATATATATATATATATATATATATATATATATAGTCCACTCTCCCGTCGAGATACGACGTATGAGGGTCAAGCAGATCAGTTTCCAGGAAACCGTCGACAGCCCGACACCGGCACATGAGATTTGATTATAGTGGTGAAGGCTTCGTGCAAGACCACCCACACTTTTTGAAGGGCCGAATACAGAGACCTGGTGCACTAAGTTCCACAAGGTCCCCAAACGACCCTCCGCAGGTTTTGAATTCAGAGTTGTCCTTCATATATATATATATATATATATGTGTGTGTGTGTGTGTGTGTGTGTGTGTGTGTGTGTACAGCCTGTTAGATCAGGGCTACAGGAATGTAGGACGCCCATGGCTATGATACAAAGACAAGCTGAAGAACAACTTGTCAGCTGTCAATATAACTCATAATACCCTCGATGGCTTAGCCGGTAGAATGGAGATCAACGTGTTTTACTGGACATAACAGTTTTCAATCAACTTGTCTGAACCATCTTCAAGAAGCGAAAGCAAGATCTAAAAGGTCAGACGATCTAAGAGTGATCTCATATCACAATCCTTGCACTTTCTCCATATGCGGCCTCCTTTGTAAATTACTACCAGGTCTTAAGTGCCACTTACGATTATCGCACAAAATTTCATGACTGAATCAATTAAGCTGTCAGATCCTCTCATACGTCGAAATCGACAGGAAAGTGCATTAGTATTTTTATATATATATATATATATATATATATATATATATATATATATATATTGGTGATTTTAAATAGATTAATATATACATGTTCGTCTGTGGAAATAGATCTATAACCCAAATATGAGGTATTTTTTTATTTTGTTATGTAATTTATTTGCTCTGTAATAATAAATACATTGAGCTCTTTTGGTGGATCAGTTTTAATATTATATATAATCATATACCAACGGACTTATTATATATATATATATATATATATATATATATATATATCAGAGAGAGAGAGAGAGATAGAGAGAATTTGTAGGAATGTGTAGAAGAAAGACGGAGGGATGATTAGCGCCTTTGTTTATTTTTGCTAAAACGTGGGATATTCAGGTGCAATTTAAAGTTGTTTTTTTCTTCACTAGAAATACTGGCGCAATGCAATCTTCTAAAATTCACTACCATACCGTTTGTACTTGTACTGTCGGACGCTTAGTCGCTATATATGGGTGTAATGTTTTCAGAACTTGACCCTAAGGACACCAATTTGCAACCCGGATTTCCCTGCAAGATTTTCACAGCGGCGCCCCCCTACTCCCAATCCCCTATTCCCACTTATTCACGTCCCTTAGAACACTTGCTTAACATAACGTATGTTCATTGTTGACAGCGGCAAGGTCAAGAAGTGACCTTTTTAAATAGTTATTTCAAACTTGAAATTCCATAAAATGCATTTGCATTATATATATATATATATATATATATATATATATATATAATGGACTCTCCCGTCGGTTTCGACGTATGAGGATCTGCCAGCTTATTGATTCATTTATGAAAGTTTATGCACTAATCTTAAGTGGCATTTAATACCCGCTATTGATTTACAAAGGAGGCCACATATGGAGCAAGTGTGAGGATTGTGAGTTGAGATCCCTGTTAGATTGTTTGACCTTTCAGATCTTGCTCTTGATAAGAACGAATCAAGTTAAAGCGCCAGAAAACCCACACAAGTGATTTGATTAAAGTGGTGAAGGCTTGAATATATATATATATAAATATATATATATATATATGTGTGTGTGTGTGTGTGTGTGCGTGTGTGTGTGTGTGTGTGTGTGTGTGTGCACCTCTAAAACACTCGGTTACAGGAGGTTGGTAACTGATCTCACCTCCGATCTAGCACTGCCATCTCAGTGGGGGAAAATGGCTGTTTATATTCAATGCCTTAATTTTTTTTTCTGAAAGAAACGTTATAATCAATTATATTTTTTTAGAAAAAATAACAACCACCTGCATTTTTATGTGATGCCCTTTCAATCATTGAGGTGGCACAATTGAAGGCTACTTTCTGGCCATGAAACAATGCCGTTTATCCAGTTTAACACGGTTTACAACAGATGTGAGGGTCTCAGTGTTTTTCCTGATCTTCCAATTTACAGTCAAAATAGTGGCAGTAAGTAGTTCTAAGGAGGGGAGGAATTATTCCGCACTGTGCAACTCTTGTAATAAAAAGTCAGAGATAAGAGAATGAACAACTATTGCTAATGCATCCAGTGATGTTTTAAATTGCCTGACTCTATAGAAGAAATTTGGTTTGATTTGGTTTGTAGCATATCAACATCTCAATGGGTTATTTAATGCCGACAAGTTTTTTATTGCTCATAATATTTTTATAATTTAACATAATATTATTTTTGGTTTTAATTCAAGTATGGCGCCTTTATTAATGATGTTCATCTTTACATCAAGAAATTGATTCGATCTTTTAGTTGTTTGGTTTGGTTTCTTTTACGGCATATCAACACCTCAATGGGTTATTTAATGCCGACAAGATTTTTATGGCTGGTAATATTTTTATAATTTAACATAATATTATTTTTAGTTTTAAGTCAAGTACGGCGCCTTTCTTAAGGATGCTCATCTTTACATCAAGAAACTGATTCGATCCCTTAGTTGTTTGGTTTGGTTTGTTTTACGGCATATCAACAGCTCAATGGGTTATTTAATGCCGAAAAGATTTTTATGGCTGGTAATATTTTTATAATTTAACATAATATTATTTTTGGTTTTAATTCAAGTATGGCGCCTTTCTTAAGGATGTTCATCTTTACATCAAGAAACTGATTCGATCATTTAGTTGTTTGATTTGTTTTGTTTTACGGCATATCAACATCTCAATGGGTCATTTAATGTAGACAAAATTTTTATTGCTGGTAATATGTTTCTTCTTCAAAAATCTATTCCTGGGAATATATTTCCTTGACCCTAGCTGGTCATATTTATTTCAAAGATTTTATATCTATTTATATTGCTGGTATTTTTTTTTTTAAGTATAACAAATGATAATAATTTTCCTCAAAAAATTATTGCTGGTAATAATTTTTTTCATTACAAAGTATTTCTGGTATTAAAACCTATTTTCTGTACCATTTTGATGTTAACTATTTGCCCAATAAATCTAGCCTGTCAGGTGCTACCACCCCGTGTCAGGGTGAACCTGGGAAAACCAGCAATTAAGCATTGCAAGCTCCTCAAAACCTCCTGATCAGAGGGCTTGCTGTTGGATGTAGTTTATTTCTTACCCAGGACGACGGATGTAGTTTATCGTCATACCCAGGTCAACGAGAAGAAATTTATATCAGCTTACTAAAATAAAATAAAAAAATAAAATACATTGATTATATATATATATATATATATATATATATATATATATATATATATATATAAGGTTGTTTTTTTTTTTGGAAAATCCGATCATTAATAAAGCAAACTACTTAGTATATAAAAATCTTGATTCATTCTGACAACTCTTTTCGTTTTCAGATAATTTTCTTTTCAATATATTATTATTCATAAGCCCAATGAAAATGATTACAATTGTTTGCAGACTGGTGATTGTGTTTTTATTAATCAGAAGGAATTTCGAGGATGTGTTCTAAAACATTCGTTTGATCAAACAATTATTTTAGAACAAATCATGCAAAATAAAGTTGGAAAAACAAGACAAAAAGTTGAATGCATAACAATAACATTAATTTATATACAATTTAAATATATACAAATGAGTTGGTGATTTGTCGTATATTGGTGTAATAAGACATGTAGTTTGTTGTTGATTATGTTTGAATGCTGAAATCAATGTTTTGATGATTTATGGTACAGAATTAAACAGTTTGCTGTTCAACGTACAATGTGTTTGATTTTACAGTTCAAATCTTAATGTGTGTACGTATTTGTTATGGTAAATATTCTTAAAGTTGTTCAAAGTTGCGTACCTTGAACTGTTAATTGTGAAAAGTTTTGTTTTTACTGTTACTAATATGTAGTGAATATATATTTCACTTTTTCAATTTAAAGTAAATGAATTTTGAATAGAAGTTTGTTTGATAGAGAGATTACATTTAAACCATTGGGTTGCTGAGTCAGAGGTTAATTTTATAAGAAAAGTTAAAGTTTAAATTGGCGTGGAATTGGTTGGCATCTCTCCGAGTGTGGAGTCTGACTGGTGAATTGGACTGAATTTCGTCCTTTTATTTAGTTTGGGAAACCAAAGTAGGCTCCCAGTGTCCTGGCATGGAAAACAGATTTTTTGACCATGGATACACATTCTAGGTCGTCTCGACCAATCACAAGCCGAGTTCTGACAATGTGTGGTGTTGATTGGTCAAAGCTAATTCATATAGAAGAGTCTATTTTTAACGAAGGTGAGTAGACAAACATTGACGATTCTATACAATGAAACAATGTCGTGTAATCTTACTCTATGAATACAAACAGGATGGGGGACACTTTTGCATCGAATCATTACATGTGATAAGAAATGGATACTTTTTGACAACAGTAAGTGAGTAGACCAATGTTTAGATGCAAGTGAATCACCAAAATTCCTAAAACCTCTACTACATACTAAAAAGATAATGGTTACTGTATGGTGATCTTTCAAAGGGGCTATTCATTATTAATTCTTGCCTCAGGAGAAAACAACCAGCAACCTCGTATTGTGGAGAAATTGAGTGTCTGCAAAAAAAAATCCTAGAAAAGTGAATTCTAGACTCCGAGGATGGCCCAATTTTGCTTCTCAGTCAACTGTCTAAAGCTGCATAGCCTGAATTATGAAATTTTGCCTCATCCTCCATGTTCACCTGATATCACTCCTCTTGATTATCACTTATTTAAGCATTTCGAGCTTTTCATACGCCATAAAAAATTCTCTAATACGGAAAATGTAATCGAAGCATTTGAAATGTTTATTACATCAAAGGATGAATTTTTTTTTAAAGACGGGATCAAGAATTTAGAGATACGTTGGAGAACAGTCATTCATCAATATGGTACCCATTTCAACTAAATAAATTAGCTATTTAACATTTCAGAACCGTTTTATTCATTTCCTATAAAGTGTCTCGTTTTCACCTAATACTAGACTTACAATCAATCGTTCGTATCTGTTATTAGAAAGGGGCGACGCCTGGTGTCGACTTACATTACTTATACTGCGTTTTATTTTATTCTTATCTCAATGTTAAATTAGCTTATTGAAGACAGGGCAGTATTCTCTCGTTCTTTTTCGTTCATCTGTTTTACCTTCCTTAAATCATTTGTAAATATCTATACCGATGATAGGACGATATTCGGGTGCACCCCAGAACAATCTTGACGATCAGAGATTGTCAATGACCTCTCTTTTGATCTAGCACTAATTTCACAGTGGGGTGGGGTGAACTAATTGCCTACACTCAATGCCTCAATGTTACCAAAGACAGAACTAGTCGCATATATTTTCAAACGAGAAATTTTAGTTAACGTAGAGTGCGAGACTTTGCAGTCGAAAAAGTCTACTTCGGAATATATTAAAAATCTTGACCTATTCCTGGCTCTTTTCTTTACAGATAATATATATATATATATATATATATATATATATATATATATATATATATATATATGTGTGTGTGTGTGTGTGTGTGTGTGTGTGTGTGTGTGTGTGTGTGTGAAAATAAACATGAGACTTCTTATGTCGCGATTTGGAATCATATTTTTAAATAAATTGTATATATATATATATATATATATATATATATATATATATATAGAGATAGATAGATAGATAGATAGATAGATAGATAGATAGATAGATTACGTTGTCACATGAAATGACACATTTTTGGTTGCTTGTTGATCCGGTTCTCTAATGAAATGACCTTAGTATATTAAAAAATCTTGACTTATTCCTGGTTCTTTTTCTTTCCAGATAATTTTTCTTTCAATATATTGTTACTCATAATCCCAATGAAAATGATTACAACGAAAAAACGTCGAGTAATCTTTCTGTATGACTCCAAACTGGGAAAAACAACCAATTTTGCATCGAATTATTACATTCGATGAGAAATGGCTACTCATTGACAACAGTAAGAGACTATGCCAGTGGTTAGTTGCAAGTGAATCCCCAAAACAATACCAAACATCTCCACGGCATCCTAAAAAGTTAATAGTTACTGTATGGCGGTCGTTCAAAAGAATCATTCTTTGTTCATTCTTGCCTCAAGGGAAAACAATAACAGCAACTTTGTATTGTGGAGAAATTGAATGTCTGTATGAAAAATTGAAAAAGAAACATCCTATGCATTTGAATAGGGATGGCCCAATTTTGCTGCACGACAACGCACGGCCGAGTGTTTCTCAATCAAAATGTCCAAAAACTGCATAGCCTGAATTATGAAATTTTACCTCATCCTCTATATTCACTTGATATCTCTTTTACGGATTATCCCTTATTTAAGCATTTTGAGCTTTTCATACATAATAAAACTATCTCCAATAAGGAAGAAGTAATCGAAGCATTTGAACTGTTTATCACATCAAAGGAAAAAACTGACTGCCTACACTCAAAGTATTTGTAGAAAAGACAGAGGGAAGCAAGAATTTAGAGGTACGATGCAAGAACAGTCATTCATCAACATGGTGCCTATTTCAATTAAATAAATTGGTTACTTAAAATTTCAGAAGTGTTTTATTCATTTCCTATAAAGTGTGTCGTTTCATGTGTGACAACATAATAGTTCTGTGATTCATTGATTGATTTTTACGGTTTATCAACCTTTTCGCTGCTATTTAGATTGTAAGAATGTTTTAGCAAAAATAATGATTTTTACTGATACAAGTTCTACTAATTAACCCATAGCTGTGGGAGAGAAGAAGTGGATTCATAACGTTTCCAAGCTGAGTTGGACGTAAGTAAATATAACGACCACTATGGGAATTAGAACTTGGCTCCCCGAATTCCAGTTATTTGTTACACCATCCGCACATCCAAGATTACAGCAGCTGGTATTCCTAAGTGGTCACCCAACTGGTTACTAACCAGGCTAAACATTTCTTAACGATTTTTCAACGTGATCTGACCGTAAGCAACAGATACATGAATTGTCACAATATCATAATATATTAGAGCGTGCAGTTTATATATTTTATCATAAAGAAGCAATTTATATAAAGAATTAGCAATGTTGATGTGATTAATGGCGAAATCACTTCGCTAACAAGATTAATGAGACATTAATTTACTATCAATTCATTGAATAATAAGCTCCTTACATTCGAGATTTTGTCAGATGCAATTGACGAACCAAGTAATTTCAACAATTTCAAATTGTCATCTTCGGGGCGCAATTTTTCCATACACAGGCAAAACACTAAGACGAAATATGTGCCGTGTAGACCGAAAGATTTTTTTTTAAATGCCATTTATTGGCAGTTATATTATTTTGGAGCGTGTGATGCCGTGACGCGTTCTTGTTCAAATAAATCAAGCGAGAATTAATATATTACTTCACATGTTATCATAGTAGGTATTCCTTGAATAATAAGGATCCTTATATCTCTGTTGCTGTTAGATGGAATTGCCGTGCCAAGTACTTTCGACAATTTCAGTTCTTGTTCAAATCAAAAGAGTGATAATTTTGTTTGAATTTTGTAATGTGATAAATCCACGAAATTCTTGTTATATGTGTTTTCCAGTTAAAGTGACATCGACTTAAATATAATCCAGTTAATAGAGTAAAATGCCTTAGTGTTTTTCCACAGAATTTAAGAATTTAATTTAATTTAGTAAGATAATGTCTCATTAAGTCTTGTTGGCAAGTTATGGTGAAATAGCTTATTACATGGAATCTTAACGTGGTCTGTCTTTTATTCAAACATATCTGCTCTGAATTTTACATTGAGCTCTGGATGGATATCATCCTCCTCAGGTCTACCCATACGGATTACCTAAATTTGAATAAACTATATATATATATATATATATATATATATATATATATATATATATATATATATATATTATATATATTAAAAAATAATTTATACAAAAATTAATTATCTTACAATTGTTAACGCGTTTAATGGGAAATCACTTTTTAATAAACTTAATAGACATTAATATTACTATCAATTCCTTGAATAATTTGAGGGAGTTGAAAGTACAATAATTTTTAAAATTTTCCTCTTCTTGGGCGCAATTTTTCCATTTTAACAGACAAAACACTAATTTAAAATATATATATATGTGTAGACCATAAAAGATGTTTTAAAAAAATTCTATATTGGAAGCATTTATATTTTGAAGCAAAATTCTTTTAAATTTTTATGAACATGATTATGACAAAAAGTTCTAATCAAAATAAATCAAAAATTTAATGTATTAATTTTAAATTATTATCATAGTTTTATTTTTGAATAATAATTGAGGTGTTATATCTCTAAATTTATTTTAGATGGAATTAACGTGCCAAAAAGTTTTCAACAATTTCAGTTCTTGTTCAAATCAATTTGGAAATTTTTAGGTTTTGATAAATCCACGAACTTTTCCTGTTTTAATTTTTTTCAGTTAAAATTGATATGGTCTTAAATATAGTAAAATTAGTTTAGTAAAATTTCAATACTGTCATATGTAAAATTATTGTTTTTATTGTTGTGAATATTGAATCATACCATTTTCTTTTGATTTCTTGATATATTTTGTACGTTTTTGGGGAGTATAATTCTTTAGGAAAGTTTTGAAATAGGGAAAAAGTCATAAAAATAAATAAAACAATATTTATGATTTGAAAAAAATTTCATTTTTCAGTTGACAAAATGAATAGAATGTCCTTTTAAAAATTCTTCCTTTAAAGGGACATTTTTTTTTTTATTATTAGATACTTTGTTTTTTTTTTCATTTTAAAAAATTTTAATCAAATAAAAACATTGGACGAAATATAAAGCTAAAAATTTGTTTTTTATTATCTTTAACGTTATATATATTTTTTTTTCTAAAGGTTATCTGAAATTTTATTATATTATATATATATATATATATATATATATATATATATATATATATATATATAAATTATAGAATTTATTTATTTTTAATTTAATTCATCCATAAAATTAGTCTTTTTATTTATTTTTAAATATTTATTATCTATAAAACTGTCTACGGCTCCGATACCAAATGGTAAGTTTTCGTTACAAAATCCCCACAATTATGTTAAGAATGGCCGAAAAAAAGAACCCTAATTTAAAACGGTTCATAGCAAATCTGATACGACCGAAAACAAAATAAAAAAACTATAGGTATTTAAATAAAACGGCCTGTTACCAAATAGTTCACTATCGGTAGGAGATGAATCCAAAGCCTTCCTGTCCGGCAGGACGGTGTTTGATATAGATAGTTTTGTTCATATAGTTCCAGGCTTCATTTTTTTTTTTTTTAGACAGTCAGATTGACGCCATCATTCAAAACTTTCTTTGTCTGTATAATTTTTTTCAGATCAAATCTGTCAAATACGTTTTTATCTTATTATTCATTAATTTTTGATTTAACAATCTTTCTGTCTTGACATAACGATCTATCAATCTATATATATATATATATATATTGAATTTTTCAATAATGAATATTTATAGTTACCAAAAGAACCTTAAAACTTGAGATAAAATTTAATCATGACAAAGAAAAAAAAAAAATTTTCTTTCAAAAATCAAACATCAACACGAACGTCAATGAATTATAAAATATATTATATATATATATATATATATATATATATATACATCAATAAATTTGAATAAATTAATATATTTATCGTTATATATTAATATATATATATATATTTATTATATATATATATATAAAATTTAATAACATTAATTTTTAATTTTATATCAGTTTAATTTTTCTAACAGTCCCCAAATTGCTCAATCTTTAATTTCTTTCAACAATAATAATTATATTAACAAATCAAAAATTTCCCAAGCCCTGTTATAATATATATTTATAAAATTTATGGACGGTATAAAAAATTTTATTATATCAGACGTTTTTCAAAAAAAAACAATGAATAGATTCAAAAATTCTTCCAGGAATTTAAAAAAAAAAAATGAAAAAATCAAGTTTTGAATTAAGTTGTGTTTTAAAGGTTTTCCACAAAAAACAGGGTTTTAAAGGAATAATTATATGTCTCTGAGAGATGCGATGGTTATAGTTTTTTAAATTATTCACCGGAAACAAATGTTTTCGGGGGGTCAGATCCTTAAAATGGATTATATAGAAAGATGGAACTTGATTGGAAAAATAAGAGAGGAAGAGACATTTTTTGTACAAAAAATCCCTATAAAAATACATATAAAATTTTTTTAAAATGCGTATATTTTTTAACATACACATAAAAAAACAAATTAATGAACATTAAACCCAAATCTATAAAAATTGAATTTAAATGTAAACATTTCACCCATTAAATATATATATCAACAATAATATACCATGAACATATATATATATATTATATATATATATATATATATTTTATAGGAATATTATTAAACACTTGCACATTTTTTGACGTTTACATTTCTAAATGTAATACTTAGAAAAACTGCATGTAAGGCGTACTCAAATACATTAAAAATATTGTGTTAAAATAAAGGCAATCAAAAGTATTTTCTATCATTTAAGCCCAGATATAACAAAAAAATAATTCTATGTCCAATTCTTTTGAAAAAAAAATGATTTAATACTATATTTATTTATATATATAAATAAGTAGACATCCTTAAATCATGTTTGCTTATAGAAATACTATGTCTTAACAAATATTTTTTGCAATCTTTTACAACAGTATTTTTTGTATATTTAAATGTACACCAAGAAGAGAGATATGTGAGCGTTAGATGCCCAGGTAAGATATTTTTTGTAATGTGATGAAGGATAAAATTATAATTTCTGATAAAAGATTAAGAATTTTAATTATTTGATTTATTGCTCATTTTTATTTTATGTAAATAAACGGGTAAAACAAAATATATCATATATACACACATAAATATACACATGTGTGTTTGTGTGTGTGTTTGTGTGTGTGTGTGTGTATTTTGTGAAAGCCGCAAATATATTCAAAAAATAGCAAATTTACATTATTTTAATAAAAAAAGTTCATTTTATTTTATTTTTAAATATAGTATCAATACAGAAATTAGAGTTATATTATAATATTTTTTTTAAATATGATTCCATCCATAATTGTTCACATACCAAAAAATGAAAATCTTATGTAGCATGGAATCATATTTTTTAAACAAATAATTATATATATATATATATATGCATTTCCTCAGACATACATATACACAGACACCTATCCACACACACATGCATATACACATGCATGAAAAAATGTAAAATATCCGAAACCCAAGTTTTAGTTAATCTTCTTTAAAATTGATATTATTTTAGAAATCCTAATCGGTTCTTATGTCTGCATTTGAAGACAAGTTCATTTCGTCGATTAAGTTTTGTTTTCATATTTGATTGAAATTATTTTCCTTGATGCACAGATCAAAAAAAAACAGTTTACAATCAATTCAAAAAATAAGGACAATAATTTAAATTTTTTGTTTGTGTTTTTCCAAATCTTCCCAATGCATACTGGGAAAAAAAAAGCCAAGAAATTTTTTCTAAATTTCATGCTTGTTCGGTTGCTTTTGTTCAACATTTTCGAACGTCCCCAGTCATTATAAAAAACCACATTTTGTAAAATACATATCAATATATATATAAATATATATATATATTTATAAATATATAAATATATATAAATAAAAAAAAAACTTGGTAATTTATAAAAATTAAAATAGGAAAATTTAAATAGTTCAATGTAAAATATAAAAGTTTTCGTTTCATTTTTAAAATCACAAATTGATGATCCGGCGTCAATACAAATGGCTCAATTTGAAATAAATTATTATAATGGAATTACAAAAGTCTGTTTTTCTTAATATATATATATATATATATATATATATATATATATATATATATAAAAATATGAGGGAAATAGTTTAAATTTTCTCTCCATTAAACAATTTTTAAGACCATTACGCCTTACCGGATAAATAATTCTATTCAGTAAATGATGGGTTTTTGAAAAGAAAAACATATCAGAGCTACCTGGAAAAATGAATAAAAGAAAGAATTTAAAGGGTTTAAAACAAACTAATACCTGATAAATAATGGCTTTTTTCCGTTCTGAACTTGTGAGAAGAAAATAGATATCAAAGACGCTACTTGGTTTCAGTGAAAAAATGAAAGAGAGAAGGAAAAAGAGTTTAACGTCTGTTTCATTGAAATGGAAAATGTTTTCAATTTCAAATCTTTCTTTTGAATCCCCTTACTTCCTAAAATAACGACCAGTATTCATATTTATGACTAGCAGCATGGCCCGGCGTTGCCCACGCTTGAATCGTACGGCTCATACATCAGTCGCTATCACTTGACTTAAAATATTTTTGCCTTTCCTTGCCTTTAAAGGAGTGCCCTTTGCAGTGCTGATGTTGCTACATGCCTTACGTCTTGCCTATCTCACACTGCAAATTTTTTCTAAGCTCTATACTAAACATTAAATCTGTTACGAAAAAAGAACTAAACAAAATGAATACAAAACGCTCGGCTTTAAAAAAGGACTCGAAACTGGAAAAACCAAATGAAAAAAATGTTAACAACAAATCAGAATCAACGTTGAGTTTAAGCAAGCGAATGAGCCAATTGGTGTAAAGTGCCATGCAGATTTAATTTTTTCCCACTTGTGACGAATGCAGCTATCGATTTTTTTTTGCATGCTAGCTTGCTAGTTAACATTCGTGTCAGTCAGCTGCTGGCTCTCACGCTGGCCAATAGAATCTTCCTGCCTATTCGTGGCAGCCAGCTATAGGCTCTCACTCTGGCCAGTAGAAAATGGCCGCAAACTACATGAAAACTGCCGTAGAAGCATTAAAAAAATCGATTATTTCCACTATCGATGGGAGTTGGGAAATGCAACGTCGGTTTTGGCCTTCTCGCTAACTTGGAGCAATGCATGTAAATTTTGGTGCAAATCCGTCGAAAATTGCGGCCGTGCATTCGTTACACACACACACACACACACACATCCTGTCTTTTATAGATAGAGATTCTTATTGCAGTATTTTGTTTAATTTGTTACGCTCAAATATTTAACTGTGCGATAGGGGAATTCCTACGGATATTTTATTGTCGTAGAACTCCCATGACCTTACTCAATTATTTTGAAGAATCAATAAGATTCATCAGAAACTTCAAATAGGAGAACCGTTAAATTTTAAAGAGTTGCCTTTTCGAAATATATATATATATATATATATATATATATATATATATAGAGGAGATATCCAGAGAGAGAGAGAATGAAAAGGGGTTGAGCGGGGAGAGTGTGTGGAAACTTCTTCCAACTAAGAATAAACAATTTGACATGGACCAAAAACCATTCGTCGAATTCTTTCAAAATCTTATTTTTCTCCAAGAGCATGCTACGATCATTTGTGAATATCTATGCTGATGATACAACTTAACAATGCCATCTGGCTGCGCCTCCCAAACTCTAGATTACCAAAGTTTGGAGGTTGATCTCACCTCTGACCTAATTCTAGCAATGAGGGAAAAACTGGTCGCATTTAATGCCTCAAACCTTCCACCGTCGCCGATCGACGTCAGAAATTTCACCAATCGTGACGAACGGATCTTTCCTCAGGGAGAACCCGTTCATTGAGCGATTACTGAGACGTAATCCCAACCCAGACCTCAAGTGGTACCCATACATACGAACCATCGCTAAAGTTGATGGGGAAATGATCTCAACCCTTCTACCGTCCTCCATGCTTCTTGTTCGCTTGCTTTTGTTCAAGTCCTTTCGAACGTCTCAGTCATTATAAGGAACCATATGCTCTCAGTGTCACATATATATATATATATATATATATATATATATATATCGTATAATCACCATACACATTCGCAAATGATCGGGGTATACTCTTATGTAGACCATTCATGTAAAGATCGTTGGTCGAAGAAGTGATCCCTGCGAAACACCAGCAATTGAGGGGGTTTCACGCTCCTCAAAACCTCCTGATCAGAGGGCTTGCTGTTGGATGCAGTTTGTCGTCTTACATAATATCTTATTTAATATGATAACTGTGTTTGTCTCTCCATTCGTTAGTTCCCGTGACCATTACGCCTGCTATCCCCTGCTTTAGAAGAGCCACATCAGGCCTAAAATGGGGTACTGCTGCCATATATAGACTGGAGCTGGCCAGCCTTCACCTCCCACTCTCGATAGAGTCCAAAAGCGTCTCCGCGTCTGTGTAGGCGATGGATCACTTTCCACTCTGCAACCCTTTTGCCACAGACGAAACAACGCGAGACTTTTGCTGCTCTATCGCTGTTTTCGTTGGAAATGTTCAGCTGAACTAATCTTCTTTGTTCCACGAATTTCAGCCTCTACGTCTATGACCCTCCATGCCACGAACCTCCCTCCTTATGTTCGTATTCCACCGATGATCTGAAAATTCTATTCAATCAATTTTTTTCCCCACAAACCACTGCCTTTTGGAACCGATTTCCAGGAGGTTACTTCGCCGGTCACTAGAATCTTAGCCTGTTCGTGTCTAGTGTTAACCGTTATCTTCCACACATATCCACATAAACTGTGCCTCTTACTCTGCATCCCTCTACATCGAGTGGTTCTCGGGTGAACACCACTGTAAAAAAAAATGATAACCGGAATTGTGGAATTTTCAAGTGTTGCTCTCCGGGGAGTCATCAAGTTCCTGTTTCCTGAGAAGTCAAATTGTATTCTACACTCATTGTGTTAAACACTCATTGCGTTAAGTGTTCAACATACTCAAATACGGTTTGTCAAATTACTGTGGGGGAAATTAGTGACCCAGGAATCAACACGATTTAGCAGTCATTCAGTGTTGTCATTTGATTAAAATCTGTATTGATTTAACACATTTATTTTACGACATGCTAAGTGATTTACTGTAGTACGTCAATTAAAAAACCTAAACTGAGAAGAGTTGATTTGCGTTTACTGGGTTCGTCTTGAGGGATATCAATGTATGATTTGTACACGGAAAAACCCCAGAAAATAATGAGGCCGGAAGGGTTGTCTATAAAGTTCACTTTCAATTTGATAATGCTAAATTTCCAAATGGAATAGTCATTTTTAATTTGACATTGGTAACGTTAAAATGAAATAATCAAGTTTCAATTTGACATTGGTAACTTTCAAAATGAGATAATCAATTTCAATTTGAGTTTGGTAACTTTCAACATGAAATAATCAATTTATTTATTTATTTTTAAGCGTTTCACCCCAAGCAAGGCGGGAAGCCACTAGGACGCAAGGGGTTACAGAAGATTTGAAGCAAGACCAGATAGCAGTGATAGAAGAAAGGATGAGGAGAAGGGTAGTGGATAGATAAAGTCAACTGGAGATGTCGATTGATATTACATTTGAATAGTTGGTGATTATAGCTCTCAGGGAAACTGGAATAGGGCAGGGAGTTGCACTGGCGAGAGGTGCGAGACATGAAGCTATTGGAGTAGAAGAGACGGCTACATTTGGTAGTTTCGACAGTGAAAGGGTGAGAGCGGGATACCAGCCTCGTTGGCCGCTTGAACTCATGAAGTCTGGTGGTAATTTTCAAAATGAATAAATCAATTTCAATTTGAGTTTGGTGACTTTCAAAATGAAATAATCAATTTCAATTTGAGTTTGGTGACTTTCAAAATGAAATAATCTAGTTTCAATTTGACATTGGTAATTTTCAAAATGAAATAATCAATTTCAATTTGAGTTTGGTAACTTTCAAAATGAAATAATCAATTTCAATTTGAGATTGGTAACTTTCAAAATGAAATAATCAATTTCAATTTGAGTTTGGTGACTTTCAAAATGAAATATTCTAGTTTCAATTTGACATTGGTAACTTTCAAAATGAAATAATCAAGTTTCAATTTCAGATTGGTAATTTTCAAAATGAAATAATCAATTTCAATTTGAGAATGGTAACTTTCAAAATGAAATAATCAATTTCAGTTTGAGATTGGTAACTTTCAAAATGAAATAATCAATTTTAATTTGAGGACAGTATCTTCCGAAAAAGAATATTTAAGGGTGCTGGATGTAAACATTTTGTTGGCCTTTGGCGTTATCCTCCTGATAGTCAGGGATCCGAACCTTCGAGTAACTTCGATGGAGGCTATCTTATCAGAATAGGTATATAATATCGAGTCTATTGAATTGCCATTTTGTGAATGATTCTGTCCCGTGCAGCAGTCTCCGGTGGGGGCCTCTCGATGTCATGATAATGAGCCCTATTACGCGTGAGTCAACCCAGTTTATTTATGCGTTAATCTCCAATAGGCGTCTACTTCACTGCCGACCAATCATTCATCAAACCAGTCAAAACAAACATATAAATAATGAAATTGAAAACGAACAAAACTAGCAAACCCAACCTAAACAAAAAAAGAAGTAAATACCAGTTATACCAATTCTTACAGAGGTCTGCATTCCAAATTTCCAGAAGTGGAACTACATATTCTTCAGTCTAAAACTGATCGTCTGTTCCTGTCTGGAACTTCAAAATTTTTCATTCCTCAACCCCATTGCACAATAATCAAATTTCAGGCTACTCAATTTTAATTATAAAAAAAAGGCTAAAACCACGAAAATCGGCTCTGTCACAGGCTCGGTGCTTACATGAAGGACGGGTTTCCCTGTGACAGGGACACAAAAAAACGAGGGCCCTGATCGCCTGTATATGTGTTACCGCTTGGCACTTATCCATAGTACCACATTCGGCTTTGCCTTTTATCGTCATCAGGACGAAGGATCGGTAATCAGATAGGATTAACAATATCCTCGTTGAATATCCTTCGGCCAACTTTCCCATATGCTGTGACTTCAATGTTCACCACTTAGAGTGGTTAGACCCCTCGAGCAAAACCGATGAGGAGGGCAGATATTGCATAAATTTCTACATCGTATATGAACTAACCCAGATCATCGAAGAAACCACCCGTGTAACATGTGACGGGGCAGTAGGAGAATCTCTTCGAACATTTTCTGACATCCTGCCTTGACAAATGCTCAGCAAATGTTCTAGCCCTATTGGCAAATGGGGTCAGCGGGTAGACGATAAACTACATCCGCGTCCTGGGTAAGACGATAATCTACATCCGCGTCCTGGGTAAGACGATAAACTACATCCGGCAGCAAGGACTCTGATCAGGAGGTTTTGAGGAGCATGGAACCACCTCTTAATCGCTGGTGTTCCCAGTTCCACCTTGATCCGGGGTGGTAGCACCTGTTAGGGTCCCAGCTATGGGCAAATAGTTAACCCCGAAACTGGGGTAAAAACACTATGAAAGTGTAAAAAATAGGTTTTAATACCAGAAATACTTTGTAAAAAATTATTACCATCAATAATTTTTTGAAGAAAAAAATTCTATTACCAGCAATACGTTTTTGAAAAAAAATTTCCAGCAAAAATATTAAAAGAAAAAAATAAAGAAAATATTACCAGAAAAATATTACCAGCAATATTTTTCGGCATTAAATAACTCATTGAGGTTGATATGCGTAAAACAAACCAAACCAAATATTAGTCAGCTATCAGATTGACCCCAAACTCATGGCATCCCCTTGTTTACCGTTCCATAGAACGATTTCTCGCCATGCGGAGGCAGACTGCTTTCGGTCCTATAGGATGGAAGCTCTTTTCCCAAACTTCATAAAACATGCTGGCCCCAAAACTGCTGCCCTAATCTCCGAATGAAACCTGTCTGGAATGGCGTGTTTTATACCGTCCAAAAATTCTAGCAAAAACCAAACAGTCAGCTCTGGTTCACTCCTGAATGTGCTGTAGCCTTAGCTCACTGGAATCCCTACTTCAAAATCTATCGTAAGGTGCGGGATAGTCTGGCCCTTACTTCTTTCAGAAGCGGCCGCAATCACTTTAAGAGGGTCCTGGAAAACGCCAAGTGTAGCTATGCGTGATCTGTCCTGGCCAAGTTTGAAAATAAACAAATTCGAACTCGCGAATAATGGCGGATCACCAACTAAATTATGAACAGAGGAAAAGCGTATGCACCTATTATTATAAATGGCCTCGAGGTCATATCATTCCCGACACACAAGGTGAAGCACTTCGTTTCGATCTTTGCCTCAAACTCAATGTTAGATAACAAAGTTCATCCTCTCCCCAATTTCTCCCGTCACACTGAGCACAGTCTCAGTATTATGCTCATTTCAACAAAAAGTCTCTAGACTTATCAAAATTCCTCAACCCCCAAAAGCCACTCTTCTATATGAAAGATAAAATTCAGTTTTCATCCTTAAGAATAATGAGAAGGAATTATCCCCGATTCTAGCATTTTTTTTAACCGCTGCTAAAAAGAAATCTTTAAAGCAATTAAGCATGTGGAAGATGGCAAGCGTAACCTATAAATACCATAAGACGGCCTTCAAGTGCGAGGGCAAGCTATCCTTCCCCTCCCAGTAAAGACCCATTAGTCTCATCAGTAAGCTTTTTTGAGGCCTTAATCAACAAGGTCGTCGAGAGCCTGGTCAGGAAGAACTCCGACGAGCAGTATGGGTTTCGATCAGCCTGATACACTGCTGATATCCTACCATTATACACAGAATTAGTGAGGTCCTTTACGGCGCACATACCACAAGGATCATAGCATTCGATATCTCTAAGATTTTGACAAGGTGTGGCACAAAAATTTGCTGCATAAGCTCTCCAGCTATGGAATCCCTGAAAGGGTTTTCTCTATTATAAAATTCTTCCCTATAGATAGATCCCTGAAGGTTGTTATAAACGTCTAGTCCTCCGAGGTTCAGAGCCTTAATTAACAAGGTTGTCGAGCACCTGGTCAGGAAGATTTTCTTGTGCGACGAGTAGTATGGGTTTCGATCAGCCTGATACACTGCTGATATCATAACTACCATTACACACAGAATTAGTGATGTCCTTTACGACACACATACCACAAGGTTCATAGCATTAGATATCTGTAAGACCTTCGAGTTCTCTGAGGTTGTGGCGGTCAACGCAAGCAGCTCCAAGGGATCACTTCACCGACTAACCCTAACTTTGGTTTACATAAATGATCGACCTAAGAATATGCTCAGATCATTTGCAAACGTTTATGTCGATGATACGACGATATACAGGGTACCTCTTAAAAGTCTGGTGATCAGAGATTGGCAGCTGACCATTGTTCCAATATTACACTAACTTCCCAGTGCGGGATAATCTGGCGGGTTACATTCAATGCCTCTAAATCCATACTGGTTAGATTCTCTCTCCGCCAATCAGATCCTTAACTATTACCACTCACGGAGAACGGATGTCCCGTCGAGGAGGACCCGTTCCTAGAGTGGACTTTGGGCCTGAAACTCATATCTGACATCATCTGGAATTTCTATATATGATCCTTCGCAGTAGATCGGTTCCCTTTACCGTTTCAGTAAGTATCCGACTCCTCATGCTATCCTCTACGTTTACAAGAGCCAGATCAGGTAAAAATGGAGTATTGTTGCCATATTTTGGTAGAAGCTGCCCAGACCTCATTTTCTAGTCTTGAGTTCAAAAGCCTCCCGCCACGAGTCATTGTGGGATAAGAATTATTTTCCACATTCCAACCTCTCCCTCACAGGCGGGATGTGGCGAGTCTCTCACTGCTCTATCGCTACTAACATGGAAAGTGCTCGGACGAACTGCATCTCCTGGTTCCATCAGGTCTGATCTTCGTGTCTAGGAGCCGCCATGCCATTTACATAGCAAACCACCTACATTCGCTCCGTATTCCATCGACGAGAAGTAAGTTCCAATCAAACAACGTCTTTTTTCAATGACCTATGAAACATTGTCTAACATTTTCAAAAGTCCTCCAGTTTTAACCTGTTCAAGTTTATAGTCTATAATTATTAAAAATTTAAAATATATAAACCTCAATTGTAATCTACTAAACGAATGGAAAACGCTTGTACAGGTTGAACATATACTGTATATTAAAAATAATAAATATATATATATATATATATATATATAAATATATATATATATAAATACATGAATTATTCACAAAAACTAATTCAAAGGTTAATGATTTAAATGGCGAGACATCCATCATCGCAAACAATTCAAATAATATACAAAAACCTCCGAATCCGTTATGAATGAATTGATCCTTGTTTATATAAATTTCTGCCGTATTAGTTGTTATTTTTACTACAAGCTTTCGTCTGTTCCTACAGACATCTTCAGGTATAGAATAGATGTTGTTCTTTTTTTTTTTCTCTTAGTAATAAGAGGACATCGAAAAATATGTATTATTGTATCCAAAATGCTATTGAAAATGAGTTATTGGTTTTTTGAACGCGCCAAAGCAACGCTGAGTTTTTTTGAATTTTTAAAAATTGTTTTGCGTTTTATACAAAAATATGAAAAACAAAAAAAAATTTTAAATGGTTTACGTTTATACTTTGTAATTATTGAACAATATAGTTATATGCCACTTTGACATAAAATTTATTCTTCTTCTTCTTCTTCACATCCTTCTATCTCCCATTTAATTCTTCTTAAACATAAAAGAAATTTTTCTATTAAATTGTTTATTTATTTAATAAAAAACAATTTGATTTCATAAGTTTAAAAATATAAAATTTAAAATTGATTTGATAAAAATCGGAAAAGTTTATTGAATATATATATTAAATAGTTTTATGTTCAATTTATTTAATCTTTCCTGAATTTAATATATATATATATATATATATATATATATATATAATTTTTAAACATATGTATCCATATGTTTAAATTATAATTTACAAAAATTGACATTTTTCGAAATAAACGCAAAATTCCTAAATTAATTTAAAATTAAACATAAAATTTTAAAGTTCAGAATTACATGAAAAAATTATTTTACATGAATATCCTAGTAAAAAAATTTATTTAAAATAAAGCCAAGCATATATATATATTTAAGTTTAAATAATATAAATTGATAAAAAGTATTGGACACCTATATATAAAAATTATTTATTATGATTGAAACATATAAAAGGTCGTAAAAAAAAGGTTTTATTAAATTTTATTTTGGGAACTGATATTAAACTACAAACAAACTATATTCTAAAGCCATTAAATAAACTCAAACTCCAGAACGAATGACCCTTTAAGATAAGAAATTATGCGCCCCCAACAGTTTTAACACAAACCCATATATATTGTAAAATAGTGTTAGGTTTCTTCCTAATAGAGGGAATGGTAATTATTAAAAATATAACAAAAATTTTTAAAATCCTGAGAAAGAAACACTATATGGGATGATATAATATATTTATCAGAACAGAACGGCTATTTCAATAATAGACTATTCAATGTAATGTTGATTTTAATTTTTTATATTCCAAAATAAAACATATTGAAATATAATATTATACATATATCTATTTGTTTTAGATTTAATAAGCCATTATTACTAGGATCCAGTTTTTATATAAAAAAGATCTATTACCAGTAATATATATATAAAATATGAACTCTCCTGAAGATTCGACGTATAAGGGTCAACAGATCAGTTTCCAGGAAACCGACATTGGACACCGGCACATGAAATTTGATTATAGTGGTGTAATGTTTATTAAGGACCATCCATTTTTTTGACTGGGACGAATTAAAAGAGACCTGGTGCAGCAATTAACTTTTTAACCCAAACGATTTCTGCATGTATTTTGAATTAAATAAGTTTTCCTTCTCTAAAAATTTTTCATCCAATTTATAGAACCCAGTCAAAGATATTATTTTACCCATAGCTTTTGGGAAACAAGATGATTCATATTTTTTTCAAAAGGATATTAAACAAATCAAAAATGTAATATTTTTTTAATTCAGAATGTCGGCTTTGCGATTCTAAATCCAATTCATATTTACTATATAATCATTAAATTAAACTAAATACAAACACACACACACACACACAAACACACACAACATATATATATATATATATATATATATATATATATATATATATATATATATATATATATATATATTTGAAATTCGAAAGGTCCTTTAATTTGTCATCAGAGAAGAAGAAAAAATCTTTTTTTTCAAAATGTTGAAATCATATTCTTTACTTCTTCTTCTTTTATTTCAGCATTCTTCTTCAACTCATTTCTTCTAAACTCACCAAATTTCAAATGTTTATGATATATCAAATTGTATTTTTGAAGGGCGTGAATGATAATGATTTATATTCATTCCAAACTTAAAAAAATTTCAATGCCATTATTTAAAAAAATTAACTTTATTTTGCCTGATTTTTTTTATTCACATAGAACCGCCAGGAAGGTAAATAGCTTTTTGTTGAGACATTTATTTTAATTACGCATATTAAAAGTTAAATGTTGTGGTCAAGATAACTAGATTTATTTATTGGATACTTTTTATTTATATTTATAATTAGTATAAAATCTGGAAAATTTGTGGGGAAATTTTCTTCCCAAAAATTTCCCCATGTCAAAAATTCATTATCATGTACAACTAAATTTTGATTTTTGCAATAAAAAATGATTTCCAGGGGCCTATAAAAGTGATATTATTAAATGGTTTATTTCTGAATGGTTTGAATATTTCATTTCATGTAAAAACGAGCCTATAAACCAAGATGAATAAAATTATAATAAAATTTTTGGTCAGTAATTTTACTTTATTTATAAATCATTTATATAAATATAAAATAATTATTTATTTTTGAACGGTGGTTTAGATTAAAAGTTCACAATGTATGAATTTACTCCGGAAAAACATGTTCAAAAAACAAATATACAAATATATATATTTGTTATATATATAATATATATATATATATTTGTTTTGTTATTTTTTAACCATTATTTGGCCGTTATCCAATTTTCATAACTTTCAATCGCCCAATTGTTTTTTTGTCGATGACATGGTGTTGAAGCAAAAAGCGTTTTAAAAATAAACGATTTAAATTGAAAAAATTTTAAATTTTAAATTTTTATCAGGGATATAGACGGTTCTTCCGATAAAATTTTATCCGGCAAAAACTTTTTGTAATGAAAAGGAAAAACTTTTTTTTTAAGAAAAATTTAAAATATTGAAAAGAAGAATTTTAAAAAAAATGTTTTATTTCATCTAAAATATAAAAGAATTTTCGTTCAATACCGGGTTCTAAATATATAATAGGATATTATCATAGATATTTAGAACAAAAATATTTATTAAAATTGAAAAAAAATATCCCTTGTTATAATTGTTTTAATTAGTTATTTTGATATAGACTTTTTATTGAAAATTTATAATTGCAAAAAATATATTTTAAAACAATAAATATATAAAACGAGGATTATGGAAAAAGGCATTTTTTACCAATTTGAACAAATCTATGTTAAATTTTTTAATATATAAGTTCTACGGGGTTTTTTTTATTTTTGATAAATTTCTTGTCATTTTGTCATAAATATAAATACGGAGGTTTAATGGATAAAATGTAAGAAAACAGGAATCGAGAATTTAAGTTCAAAAAATTTATATAAATTTCCATTTTTTCATTTAAGTTTTGATACCACCCTTCCTTAAAAGGATGATATAAATATGAATTTTTTTTAAATATAAAAAAGGATTTTATTATATAATGGATGGCAACTGGTTATAGGAGAAGGACAACTGTAATTCAAAAGGAATTTTATTGGGAATTAGAGAATGTTTCTCTTATTATTGGTTGGCAATCCATTTAAAACAGAAAAAACACAATAAGAAAAACAATTTTGATATAAATAGATTGCGAAGCATCAAGAATTCAGAATATTTGACAAGATTATGAACTACACCAATCAAAGTATTGGTGAGTTCAATCTCGGCTGAAAATGAAAAAAATGATGGATGTCTTACGTTACTTCAATTTTTTTGCCATAATATATCCCTTTTATTGTAACGGAATATAATTTTTTTAAAGACAGAACGCTTTTTTTTATTTCCACACATCCCAAATTTAAGATGAATTTCTGTATAGAATACATATTCTATACAAGATTTATCTGCAATCTCTTGTTTTGGTTTTTATTGAACCATTTGATAAATGGTCAGAACAGTTAATTTTCCCAATTTCCTTCTGCATTATTTTAGAAATTTAGCTGCCTGAGTAGATATTTATAAAAACCACTTTACATTTATTTATGTTTACTCATTAAAACTTCCTGATTATAATTTTTTTAAAGGTTAATAATCCTATTATAATAAAAATTTAAATATAGAACTGTCACTTCCATTATCTGAAGTCAGTTATCCATCTTTGAGAAAAATATCCAGGATTTATAGAAGAGGAATGGTATATATGTTTTTTCAGAACAGTCTTTAGTTGGAATAATTCGAAATGGAATTTTCTGATTAAATTAGAATTTCAAAAAAATTTTGACTAGGCAAGAAATATATGAAAAATAAAAATGCCGGATATTATAATATAAAATAAAAAAAATCTTTCAGGACGTCTTATATATAATTGTTGAAACTTGACTAATGCATGGAATAATAATGCAACACAAAATGTACTTAGAACAAAATGTATTGAAACAAGAAAGTGTACACAATATTTACATATAGTCTTTTTTTATATTCCTGGTAAGACCGTTCTAGAGAATGTGTTTGACTGATCGCAGTCGGGCAGAGTCTCTGGGTTGAATCTCTTGATTCCTCCCTCTCTTCCCGGTACCAACCATATTTATATGGTCGGTACTCCACTATGCAAATTAGGTGGATCCTACCACAACAGTCCCTAATCCCTGTTCTGCCAAAATTTACTTACATTTTTTTTCCTCTAAACCTGTAATTACCTTAACAAATATCCATTTATATACAAAGATTGCCCTCTTTCCTCATAATGAATTTATAGAAATTTAAACCGTTTCTTTCTGATATTAACTATAAGCGAACTTTATCTTTCGATTCTCTCTCAAACTTCGTCTTTTTACAAATGTTGTCTTGGTATTTTCCGCATCCTTCGAACAAAAAATAGTGGTATTTTTTGTAAAGAGAACTTTTATTTTCCTGATATTTGAAATATTAGCTTAGAATAAAGGCACAATGTTGAAAGTTACAGAGCATAAAAATAAAGGTTCAATTATTATTTTCAAATAGTAATGGTTCTAGTTTGAGACATTTTATTTTTAACCATTAACAACGATTTAATCCATTGATAAACATTTTTTATTTTTCCAATTTTTGTGAGCGTATTATAGATTTGAAACAAAATAAAATATATTTCCATTTCTGTGATCAAATCACTCATTTCGTAATTTAATGGAGAACAAGCTTGTTAACCAGAAACACAACGTCAAATATGACATGAGGTGAGAATCAGAACAAAAAATTAGTATGATGCGTTCAAAACGTTTTATATTTTTTCATGTATCGTTCGATTTTAATTTTTTAAAAAAGGCAATTTTTTTTTAGCTTTTAGCCATTTATTTTGAACAGATTTTTTTATCCAATGCTAAAGAGAACAATGGTAAACCCATATAATAACCCATAGATTTATATAGAAGAGAGAGATTCTTTAAACGTTTTTCTGTGTAAGGATACGAAATGATTGAAAAAATGGATTCGACCTGAATTCGAAAAGAGATGTTTAATGATATTTTTCAATATGATGATAAGTGCTGTCAGTCGTAATTATGTTCATTCGTTTTAAACTGGTTAAATCACGTCGAGGCGATGTTGAAAATTTTTTTGATGAATATAAATGATCGATTATAAAAATCAAACTATTCTCTCCTATTCTTCTGAATCTCAAAAAAATTGCTGTTTTGACCCATTGTCTTTAAAAACACATACATAAAGAAAATTGAAATAATCAAAAAATATAAAAAAGATTCAACAGGTTTCGAAAAATGTTTAAACCCCATCATTATTAAACCGGACCCTTCTAAATCATTTGGTTTTTCATATGAATTTGAGCGGAATTATTCAACTTTTCTTTTGACGATAATCGTCTATAATTAAAACAGAGAGTCCTTAAAATTTTATTTCAGGAAAAATCATTATAACGCCATTGCTACATATGGAAAAACATTATTAGAAGATTTTAAATTTTGAAAATAAAAAATATGATTATTCTTTATAAAATTGAGGCTGGAGATATCATTTAAATTGAATTAAAATAAATTTTATAAGATCAGAGAGAGAGAGAAAGATAAACCAGAGTTTAAAAAAGATTAAAAGATGATGTGTTAAGATAAAGAAAAAAAATAAAAGAAAAAAAAAACTTATTTTCTGATTTAAATATTTTTTAATTTAAATGTGTTTTGATGTATATAATTCAAAAAATCAACACACAATACACACACACATATATATGTTTAAAGAAAAATTTTTACACAAGCAACACATAATCAAATATTATTTAAAGTAATGAATTCAAAATACAAATCAAGAAAAAGAAATATCAACATATATATTTTTGTTTTGAAGTTAATATTCATCTATACATACACACTACCAATATAATACATGAAAATCTTAATATATTCGTATAACTTTTATTGTAGGTATAATATATATATATATAATATATATATATATATATATATATTATATATATATTTATATATATATATATATATATATATGATCTTTTTTATTACAAAATACTATTCAAAATTTTCAAATATTATTTTATTCATTTTTACGTTTGAAATATATATATATATATATATATTTACTTAAAATAAATATAAAAATGTTTAAAAAAATTTCTGTTAAGAATATATATATATATAACTGTGTCAAAAAAATAAAAGAAAAAAATCAATGTTTTGATTATATATAATATATATATATATATATCAATATGCCAATATATATATATAAATATATATATATATTTATATATATATATATATATATATTGTAAATTTATCAAATGTGTGTTTATTTTATGTGTACCCAATGAAAATATTTCAATGAACCATGCAAAATAAAAAAAATTTAAGGAGAGAAAAGCCCAGAAAACAATTTAAAATTTAAATTCAAAAAAATATAGGTAAAAATATGGAAAAAAAATTCAAATAAATGAGAAAAAATGTTTCCATGCATTGTTGAAATATATAAAATTTTTGAGAAAATATAAATATAAAAAAAACCGAAATTTTAAATGTTAAAATTTATTTTTAAGCACACACACACACACATTTCAAAGAGAAGATATACAATATATATATATAACGCATTATCTTAAATATTATTAAAAACATTAATGCAATATATATATAGATTTATATAAATATATATATATATATATATATATATAAATATCATTTATTAAAAAATTTAAAACCTGTTTTAAATGAAATGTTACGAACGTTGGAAAAAATTATTGTTTGTTTTTTCAAAATCACATTTATATATATAAATATAATTATATAGAGAAATTAAGAAATTCAAAAAGATTGAAAGAGTTTTAATTAAAATAATTGAAATTTTAGTAAAATAAATAATCAATTTTAAAAATGAAAAATAGTTGTTAAAAAAGAATAATATATAAAAAATATATATATATTTAAAAAAAGAAAACAAAATAGATAAAAAACTGATGGGAAAAATTTTTAATTAAAATGGACAAATTCAGATAGATAGATGTTGAGACAGACAGACCTGGGCTGAACATTTCATAAATTAAAGGTTGAGCAAATAAAAGAAATAAAGGAAGAAATTTCTTTTTTTTATGAAAAAAAAAAGAAAAAATGAAAAGGAAGCCGTTTTATAAAATAGAAAAATAAATACATGCATAAATATGCATAAGAAATTGAAAAATAAATGAATTGCCATTGAAAAGAAAAAAAAGAAAAGAGAGAAAGAAAAAAAAAAAAGAAAAGAAAGAAAGAAAGAAAGAAAAGAAAGAAAAAGAAAAGAAAGAAAAGAAAAAAAAATAAAAAGAAAGAAAAAAAGAAATCCCAAAGAAAAGAAAGAAAAAAGTAAAGAAAGAAATAAATTGTAAATTAAAAAATTTGATTTTTTGAAAAAATCCTGAAGAAAAAAAAGAATTTTTTATAGAAATAAATTGAATATATGCATGAATATGCAGAGAGAAAATAAATGAAAAAAGGAAAGAAAAAAGAAAAAAAAAAAAAGAAAAAAAAAAAAAAATAACAAAAATCAAAGCAAAGTAATGGAATATCTGAAGAAACTAGAAAAAAGAAAGAAAGAAAGAAAAAAAAGAAAGAAATCAAAAGAAAGAAAAAAGAAAGAAAAAAAGGGAAGAAATTTATTGGAGAAAAATGGTAAATTTTTTGAAAAATGGAAAAAGACGAAAGAACACGGTAGAGAAAAGAAAGAAAAAAAAGACAGATCCAAAAAAAAGAAAGAAAGAAAAAAGAAAGATAGAAAGAAAGAAAGAAAGAAATAAAAGACTAAAAGAAATATAGAAAGAAAAAAAAAAAGAAACAAAGAAAGAAAACAAAAATAGGAAAAAAGAAAAAAAAGAAAGAAGAAAGAAAAGAATTTAAAAAAAAGAAAGAAAAGAATATCAAAGAAAGAAAAAAGAAACAAAGATAGATTGTAAGAATTTAAAAAAAAAAAAAAAATGATTAAAAAGAAAAAATCTAAAAAGAAAAGAAAGAAAGGAAAAGAAAGAAAGAAAGAAAAGAAAAAAAAGAAAGAAAGAAAAGAAAGAAAAGAAAGAGTTTAAAAAAAAAAAGAAAGAAAGATTGAGGAGAAAATTTTCAAAAAAAAATGAAAATTAAAAAAAAACGAAAGAAAAAAAACAAAAGTTTAAAAAATGAATGAGTTTGAAGTTTCAGAAATTTGAAAATGAAGTACAAATAAAGTAAAGAATATGGATGGACAAAAAAGAAAGTGAATCGAATAATAACAGAAGGAAAGAAAAAATAAAGCAAGAAAGAAAAGGAAAGTTGTTATATTCTGAAGGAAAATCTACAAATAAAAATCCTCAGAGCGAGTGAAATTAAAAAGAAAATATAATCATCAATGCAAGAAAGACTAAAAGCAGAAAGAATGAAAAAAAAATTAAAACTCGGGAGAGATATAGAGAGAAGAGAGAAATTTTTTTTTAAACTATATTGTGAATGAAAGATGAAATGAAAATGAAAAATAAGGAGAATTCAAAACGAATATAAACCACCATCTTTTCTATTAAAACATCTAAAGAAATCAAAAAAAAAAAAAAATTGAAAATATGAAAAAACAATCAAATAGAAAAATTTACATATAAAATTTTTGAAAAAAAGAATATTCCTTAGAATTATCGAGATTTAAAAATTAAATTATTTTGTCGTTCAAATTTGATAAATTTTTCGCCATTGCCCTGATTTATATATGAAAAATAGTTTTATTAAAAGCTAATAATCAGACACCCAATTTTCCTTTATCATTGCTTTTAGATATTTTTTTTGAAAAATGCAAGTTTTTCGTTCTTTTCTCAAGCAAAGAATAAAAATACTTCGGCTTGTCATAATGAGCCTATTGTTCGCGTTAAAAGTAGTTTTCGACATTCTTGAACCATTATAAACGTAAAAAAAAAAAATATGGCGACATGTTATCATATATCTATGTTGATAATTTAAAAAATTTTTATATTTCCTTCTACAATTAAAATTATTTGAAATTTCAAAAATTTTTCAGATTGTAATATTTTCTTTGTTTTAACATTTTTCTTTTCTTTTCGTTTTTTTTTTTTTTTTTTTTTGCTTTTGTCGTCTTTAAATACTAAAAGCGTGCAATGTACGTCCTGGGTCGAAGATAAAATGAGAATAGATTAGAAGGTGAATTTTTATGAGTGGGGAGCTTTTATTTTCTGAAGAACAACTTATTTCGCAAACGTGAAAAATAATTATTCAGACTTTCATCCCCCTTTTCGAATGGTTCATATGTTCATCTATCTTCAAATGCGTTTTATATCTAAAATATCTATCTATATATATATATATATATATATATATATATATATATATGTTTGGGATAATGGTGTGTGTATTGATGTCAGTTATCTCAAATTGTACCTTTAAAATTTTTTATTTTTTTCAACACACACATATATATATATATATATATATATATTCTTTCTCAATCTGGAGGTTAATATACAAATAGAATTAAACAATTTTATTTTCTTTTCTTGAAGATTTTTTGGTTGGTTCAAATACAGGATTTCTGTCTTCAAAATTTCAATGTTTTTTGAATGGTTCAACTATAATGTTTTTTCTATTTTTCTAAAAACGATTTTTTAACCCCTTGTCTCTTAGTGGTTTTATCACCTTTCTTGGGATGAAATGATTCTTCTTCTTCTTCTGAATAATGATAATAATAATCAACTAGTTTTAACACCTGTCTATATTTCTGAGATGAGGTATTATGTACATTATTTACATTATTCGGAATATTGTCCTCATCTTTGACGCAATATTTATTACATCGTTTCGGCCATTCAGTATCTGTCTATATTTACACTTAATGAGGTAAAATACATTATTTACATTATTCGGAATATTGTCCTCATCTTTGACGCAATATTTATTACAACGTTTGGAATTCAGTATCTGTCTATATTTCTGAGATGAGGTAGTTTGTACATTATTTACATTATTGAATATTTCTATTTTTTTTAAAAATTATGTTTATTTATTACAACGTTTCGAATTTAAATCTGTCTATATTTCTGAGATAAATATATTATGTCTCAATTATTTACATTAAAAAAAATTATTGTATCAAATGTTTGTAGAAATATTTATTATTTCTTTTCGGTCGCAAACGAAATTTATTATTCAGTGGTTGGAATCTGACGAGAATTATTTCACTGATTTTCCCCAAACTGCATGAATTTAAAATCTTGTTACTAGGTTGGCATCTCAGTCCCTTTTTTCCCGCGAAACGTTTAATTTAATTGTCATTTATTATACTCCAACAATTTTATCTCGCACTTCTCAAAGTGGAACTGTATTTCCTGTCACTTTGCTTCCCTGATAGCTATAATCTTCAAATATTGGAATGTAATGTCAATCGATATCTTTGATTTTGACGTTGATGGGATCAAGTTGAGATCATAGACAAGTTTTTACTGGAAAATTGTTAAACTTAAGGAATCAGCACATATGCTAGGCCACAAAAATCTCCTGAGCAGACCAAACATAGAAATGAAAAAATATGGGAACCAGTAATAAGGAGTGCCAGAGAAAAGCGATAATAACAAAAAAAGTTGCAATATGAGCTCTGGTATAAAAACATGAAATGATAACAGCAAAATTGCAATATGAGCACTGGTAAAATGGTTGCTGAAGACATGGTTTTTATAATATAATTTTCAGAAATTTCATACACATAATTTTCAAGGACACATGGCACAGTGGATAAGAACCCAAAGAGTGTGAGTCAAATACCCGGTTAAGGCAGTGAAGAACTTTAGAACTAAATTAACAGGAGATAACGGATAACTGACATCCATTTAAAAAAAATATTATAACGTGGATTTAGAATAGTTTACCCCAGTGAGCGAAATAAAGGGTTCAGTTCGACATTCCAACTTGAAGAATAAATGCGTCGAAAACGTTTTCGTAATTCACAAACGTTAATTGATGCAGACAATGGCCATAGGACAACTAATCGACACATAAAAACAATAGTGTATGAATAAAAAATAAAAATTTGATAAAAAATGAGAACGTCAATAAAATGAATTTAAAAATAAACTATACACCATTGTGCAAATTAATTGAAACAAAACGAATAATTCCGTTATTATTTACTTTTTTTAATATTTTTCCAATGAAACATGACCAAGTGCACATATTATTACTTAGCATGTTCATTCCACGAAGTCGTTTCTTGCAGATTGACTACAGGTTCTCGATTGGATTTAAATCAGGAGAGTTTCCGGGCTAATCTATAGTACTTTGATTTGCTCACTGGTAAGACTTGTCAGTGTGTTCGTGCAGCCCTACAATTTTCGTACGCTTCCTAGAAGTAACGTCCATCGCAGACAATAGCTGTAGGACAACTAATCGACAGTTGAGACAATAGTGTCTGGGCGTGATGAAAATCTGATGCAATCACGGATGACGCAATATTTTTTAAGGCCAAACAAATTTCATCATACATCCAGAAAATAAATTCATATTATTCATATTACTGCAAATGACTAATCTGAGGAAAAATAGAAATGATTACACATTATCTCCAGTGGGTCTAAAACTGACCGTATGGTAGAAAAAGAAACTTCCCTGTCAATTGATTTCTAAAATTGATTTGAAATGAAGGAAACTAAATATATATAATTTTATAAATAATTTATAAATTATAAAAAAAAAAATATCTCAATGAAATCTCTTTTTTATTTTCAACCAAATATTTTAAAAAAAATATTAAATTAAATTCCTTTACAAACTGATTTTTTAACCAATTTACACAATTCTATTCAAGAACTAGAATCCAACAATCTATGTAAATATATGATAAAAGTTGAATATAGGTGTTGATATGAAATATATAAACAGAAAAAACAATCCATGAAACAATCAACAATTGTTCTTTTAGAAAATGTTGAATAAATGGACCCAATTTTTTGAATTAAAAAGGAAAGCTAAAATGCAACATGACAATGCTTTTTTTGTTTTTTTAACGTTTTATTTAAAGACCAAACATATAATTTTTTTTATTTTAATTTAGGGAAAATGAATGCCATACTTTTTATATTTTACAAAATTAAAAATTGTCATCTGTTGTTTTTTTTTTTTTAAAAAGGGTGTTTCATTTAAAGCAACAAATGATATCTTAAATTTGATGCATTTATATTTTGAAATATAAAGTAAATTTTTCATTTCGTTTGCAATAATTGAATATTAAGTTTGTCGTTAGCATCAATTTTCAAAACAAATGTTGGTTTTTTTTATTGATTTATCAGAATTATTAATGAATGTTTATTCTATTTAAAATTTTTAAAAAACCGAACGAATTCATCTTTTTAATACATTGTTAATTGAGGATTATGAGAGAGTTGTGATGAAATTGAAAAGAAATCAAATTTATTATTTAGCACTTTTTTTAAAGGGTTTGGTATATTTTGGATAATTTAAACACAACATCTAATTTGGGGACCAGATTAAAAATTCCAATTATATTTTTTTATAGAAGGAATATTTTTTGTATATTTTTTTTTATTTTAATATGGGTTATCAAATGTATAAATGAAAATTACATCATTTTTGAAAATTTTAGAACTAATTTGATTAAGGATATCCCCATTTTGAAATGTATTTTTGAAAAAAACCTAATTTAAAGGCGATTGATTGATTTATAGCAGAAAGGAAAACGGTTTATCAATTTTGTTTAAACTGGTTATTTAAAGACGGATGTTACAAACAATTGTATTTTATATTTTTACGGATAAATATGCGTCAAAAATTTATTTAAAAAACAATTTTTAAAAGTTTTTTTCAAATAAGTTTAAATTTAATTTACATTAGCTGTATCAAATCAGAGTTCGATAGATACCATTTTTACTCCAATTAATCTTCCATGAAAAATAAAACATCTTTGATAAAATAAAAAAAAGATTATATTGAAAAGGTGAAATGTTTACAATTTAATTTCAAAATTGAAGAAAAATATCTTTGAAAATTGCCATATTAAAATGATTAAACCAATCAAATTAAAAAAGTTCCAATTTTGAAAATGAAAAAAATTAAACAATTGAATAACTGCAAGTAAAAATTCACAAAAAATCCAAAAAAAAATATTTGAAATTAAAAAACGGAAAGATTTGGTTTTTTTTTAAAAAAAAAAAAAAATGAATTTATAAATTTTGTCGATTTGAAAAATTTATTTTTTTACTTTTTGAAGAAATGTTCGTAGAATTCGGGGAAAAAGAGGCCAAAAATTTATTACTTAAAAGATACAAAAAAAGAAGTTTTGAAAATATATTATTGAGACGTTTTTACTAATAATTAAAATTTTACAAATTTTGGTAAAAAAAAGAAGGATCTTGATAGTTTGCTATATATGAAAATTTAAATAAAAAGCGAAAGGCACTTGAAAAAGAATTTTAGGGAAGGTGATTTTATTAGTTTGAAAATAGCGTATAAAAATGAAAAATTCATAGAACAATTCAACGAATAAGGAACATCTTAAATAGAAATAAAAAGATAAATTAGTTTGATTTGAAATATACATAGAATAATGAAGAAAGTCGATGAGAATAGAAGAAAAAAAAGACAGTGAAAAAAAATTTAAATTTTTATTTAAGAAAGAATGAACATTGGTTTATCAAAATTTATAAAATATTCAAAAGTGAAAATAATTCATTTAAGAAACTCAATCAATATAGGAAGGCCCAAAAGTATATCAGATGAAATGATGTGTTAAAAACAACGAAAATGAAGATAATTGTCGGAAAAATATATCGAATATGAAAATATTTCATATGAGAATTTTATATCTCTCAATACAGGAAGGAAATAAATAATAGATGATAAAAAATTTTGAATGTGTTAAAAACAATGAAAATGAAGATAATTGTCGGAAAAATATATCGAATATGAAAATACTTATATATTAAAAATTTCAGAAAAAATAAGTAACATAATATCAAAATATATCAGATGAAATTTGTTTAGTATTGAAAAACAAACAAAGAATGAAAGATGCTAAATTGAAAAAAAATATATGGAATAAAAAAATACAAAAATATGTGAAAATTTTCAAACCATGCAATAATCCAAAGATATCAGATGATATGTGTTAAAAAGAACAAAGATGGATATATCTGTTTTGAAAATACTATGGAATCATGAAAAATGGTTAATAGGTTTTATGTAATTTTTTGCCTCTTATTCACCTTCTACCATATCACATATTTCCATCCTTCTTCGTCCTGACACCTCAATGGTCTTTGGGACACGAATTGCAAAGGGGAAAATTTTTTAATAATATCAACCGAAGGTAAACTATTAATCGTCATGAACCGTAATTTAATTCATGTATAATACGATTCTTTTTGAAAAGAATATTGTGTTGAAAATCATTGTTCATATTATATTTTTTTAATTGATATTTTAAAAAAATTAACGTAAAATAAAATAAGAAAAAACATAAAAGTAAAAAGAGATTTATTCATTCTTATGAAATAAAACCATTTTAAAAAATAAAAGAATATTCCTTTTCCCTCCTGTTGGCACATCGCCCAATTTTTTCACTGTAGAAACTTTTAAATGTTCCAAAATCTCTTTATATCAATCACTTCAAAATTCAAAAACCTGTTCGCATGTGGATTTCATTCCCAATTATGTATTCCTGAAATATTTATTAGAAATAAACTATTAAAATGTAATTTCAATCAGGATAAATTGAACAATTTATATTGATATTATCCATGGATAATTCATTGATTTCTTCAAATCAACCCTATTTGTTTAATCCAAATCTTCTGCTGACAATGTTAACATTCTAGTGGCTTGAACTAGATTTTTGCTTGAGGCGTAATGATTTAAAAAAATTAAAAAATGAACAACAATCTGGTTTTAATGAAATTGGAGAAGTAAAATTTATAGGTTTGATAACCAAAGAAAGAAAAATATTTGGCCGTTAGTACCGATTAAAAGAAAGCTGGCCTCCAATCTGTAGTTAACTTCAGGAAATGCTTGTAAATTTAATGACAGCTTAAAAGAAACTCATTGAAATTTACCCAACGGAGAGAACCTCCCAACCTCCTATCAGTATGCCTGATGCCCAACTGGTACAAAGCACTTGTCTGCGCCTGCTTGGTATTGAAACGTTGTCCACTGACAAGAAATGGAAGAAAAACATTGAATCAATAGCTTCATCTACCGCAAGGAATGTCAAGATTCTGTGTCATACAGGAAAAGTTTTTTCTCGCCTGAGTCCATTTTTCAAATCTACAAATCAACCATTCTTCCTTGCATGGAATACTGTTGCCATATATGGTCTGGTGCTTGCGCTGTTCATCTTGAGGTCCTCGACAAAATCCAGAGATGGATATGCATTGTGATAGGTCCTCATCTGGCATCTCGTCTACGGTCACTTTCTCACAGACATGCTGTGGCTTCCCTCCGTCTTTTCTATAAATATTTTCATTGCAACTGCTCTGACGAGCTACTTTCACTGGTTTTCAAACTGCATGAATTTAAGCGTGCTACTAGGTTGGCATATCCGTCCCAGACTTTCCCTGTCGAAACGTTTAAAAGTAGCCGTCTCTTCTACTCCAACAGCTTCTTATCTCGCACTTCTCGTCAGTGAAACTACCTTCCTGTCATTCGCTTCCCTGATATCTATAATCTTCAAATATTCTAATGTAATGTCAATCGACATCTTCTGATGTTTGTTGGAGCGACAACTTATATTTTTACTTATATGATCTTGTACAAAATTTGCTTTTCTTATATGTTGATTAATTTTCGGTTGCCCAAATTTTTCTTTGGTTAAAATGTTCTTTTATATAACGTTTACTAAGAATTATTAGCAAGACATTAAAAAAATTCACCAGTTCATGTTCATGGGGAGAAAATGGCGCAGTCTATTTGCCCTACACCTTCGAATATTAGTAAATATATAAAGCAGTCGCGCATTTTTTTGCAATCTACAAGGAGGTGCTGAAAATCCCATTTTGCCAGAAGTGCGAAATGATGACAAATTAATTAGAGTAGAAAAAGAAATTAAATATAGGATAAGTTTATTTCCAGGGTAGTAATATAAAGATACAGCCAATTGCATTAAAACCAAAATATTAGCAGAAAAAACTCGAGCCATTTTCTTAAAGAGCCTCGTCAGATCGAGACTTTAATGTGGATGTCACGAATGACGCCATACCCGTTCAGAAATATATATAAACTGTCAGCTGTATACAACCGATTTCAAAGATCAATGGTGAACAAAAAGCGTTGAGGGAGAGAAACGTGAGGGTCTTGGCAATGATCATACTTCATTGAACCTTGTGGACTGGTGTCGAAGAATCACAAACAAAGAACTGCAACAAATAACAGAAACCACATCACTTGAGGACTTCCAACAGCAGTAGTAACTAAAATGGATAACCCATGTAACTGAAAGAGAAAATAATGAAGCCTGAGTGTCTTGGGAAAGATCATCCTTCTTTTAACCTTGTGGACTGGAGCTACAGAATCACAATCAAAGAACTTTACCAAATAACAGAAACCACATCACTTGAGGACTTCCAACAGCAGTAGTAACTAAAATGGATAACACATGTAAATGAAAGAGAAAATACTGAAGCCTGACTGTCTTGGGAAAGATCATCCTTCTTTTAACCTTGTGGACTGGACCTACAGAATCACTAACAAAAAACTGTACCAAAACAACAGAAATCAAATTACTCGAGGTCATTCATCGACAATAGCAACTAAAATGGCTAGTAATTTTCTTTGTCCAAGAACGTTTTGGCAAATTTAAACCGAGCAACAACGCGACATGGTCTGACGTGGTTTGTTTCCATACAAACCATTTCTGGTTAAACATCGTTGTATTGTGCGAGTAATTACGCTTATACCCATCTTATCCAGACTTTTGGTAATGTCTTTCAAAACAATCCTTAGATTTATATTAATCTCACGACACAGTTTGCGTGCAGTTCTTAGTGATAATGGCTTATCTCAAACACATGTCATTCATTTATTTATATAATTATTAACCAGTTAGCATGATTTGGAATTGATATGAAAGCAGTGATGGAATCTACACTGAATCCATTATAAAAATTCAGGATGAGGATTTAATAAACATTAAACAGTTCAAATAACTCGGTGTCTGGATCATTAATAACATATTTAGTATCGACGATGTGGAAGTCGAATATAGCATAGCCTGCGCCAGGATACTTTCTCCCAATACAGCCAATTGCTACAAAACTAAAACATTAATCTGAAAACACAAGTCATGTTCTTAAATAGCCTCAGAAGATCGAGGCTTTCATGTGGATGCCACGCATGACACCAAACCTGTTGAGAAATATCTAAACTGTCAACTGTATGCAAAAGATTTCTAAGATCAATGGTGAAAAACAAGCATTGAGCGAGTAAAGCCCGTAGATCTACGTAAGGATCATACTTCTTTGTAGACTGGCGCTAGAGAATCACAAACAGAGTATTGTAACAAATAGTAGACACTGCATCACTTTAAGACTGCCAACAGCAGCAACAGCTAAAATGGAGAGTACAGGCAACTCAAAGAGAAAATAATAGCATAGTCATGATGTTAACATTCCATACTACTTAAAATAAAAGGTTAGGAAGGAAACCTTCATCAATGATGAAACGAGCTCTAAAAGTAACGGGATAAACCTGTTTTCTTTTAAAAAGAGAGAATTTCAGGAGAAAGATTTTATAAATATAAAATGAAAGAAGTACTGGCTGCAAAGTCAAATGTTTCCTTAGTGGGAAACGGCTAATATCAACAATTAATGTAAATAAAAAAAAATGTGAGTGCCGTAGCCACTCGAATCCGAGGATGTCAGTCTACTAAGGCGGCTAGCTAATCCCCATTGCAGACGTCCTCTCAGGCACGTTTGTGTTTGTTCAACGCCCACAGAGCCCATGTGTGGTTGTTACTGCAAGTATGCTGAGGGGGGGATCTTAATTACAGTTTCTGGAAGAGAGCGTGTCAACAGAGTGAACGAGGCTAGCACGCTCAAACGCTCGGTCACGATGACTTGTGACTTCGTGCTAGCACAACCACAGTCAGAAACCAAGGGTTCCGTCAACCCAGTTTCACTCACAAGGCTTGAGCGGTATGGTTTTCAGACACTTTCCAACGGTGCCACACGCTTAGATCGTCTCCTCCAAGCCGATAACTCACCTTCCCGATAAATCGACCCCGGGTCTCATGATCAAAAAGCGAAGGTTCTAACCACGTGCCCATATTACACTTACAATTACCATATGCATATAGATATGCATTTATATGTAGAGGCGTAAACGTGCATACATTTGTCTAATTTCATTTGATTAAGAGCATAAGGTTAGACTTAAAGATTTTTATATAATAGTAAGAATAATGAAGCTATTTTTTTAAAAAAGTAATATAAGTGGTAAGGTTTAGTTTTCGAATTATGGGATTAGTATTTAAAACGTAAAACACTGGATTAAACTATGCAATAACTAGTACAGCTTACCTCGTTATGCATTCCGGGGAAATAGCTCAAATCAAAATCGGATGAAGCAAAAGACAAGACTATATAGAAGGGAAGGGTGAAAAGCCTTTACTTCATTGGCTGATGTTGACTGACGTCCACTTTATCTCGTTATCAATTCCGGTGAAATAGCGTGAATCAAGACCGGATGAAGCAAAAGACAAGACTATAGAGGAGGAAAGGGAGAAAAGCCTTTACTTCATTTGGTGATGTTGACTGACGTCAAGCTTACCTCGTTATGAATTCCGGAAAAAAAAGCTCGAATCAAAACAAAATGAAGCAAAAGACAACACTATATAGGAGGGAAGGGTTAAAAGCCTTTATTTCATTGGCTGATGTTGACTGACGTCCATCTTACCTCGTTATGAATTCCGGGGAAATCGCTCGAAACAAAACCGGATGAAGCAAACGCCAACACTATATAGAAGGGAAGGATTAAAAGCCTTTATTTCATTGGCTGATGTTGACTGACGTATGTCAATACGAACGGTCGGACTCCTAGCTATATACTTTTTTTTTTTTTTTTCAAATGTCGAGGCGCGTAGACCGACGCTACCAAGGAGGCGGCCAAACTTTTTGGGAATCAAGTCAGGGTTTCTTTTTGAGCCGATATGATGTAAAACCCGAAATCGGCGATGAAGACAGTGCATCATTGAAGACTACCCTTGATGCATCTGAAATGTATTATTCAACGATATATGTGAAAATGAATATATACATTTTTATATATCAAGGACAATTTTAGGGAAATTCATGATGAAGAGTAAAAAGTATTTTTGTTTGACGTACTTCGACCTTAAAGAAATCATTAGTATAAGCGATGTTTACGTTGATGTGGCGAGAAAGCAATTTACTAAGACGAAAGTGTGTAAAAAGTGTATTCATCGCTAGATCATCGATAGGGAATTTACGTGCAGGTTCTTACAAAATTTCATTATTCTTGGAAGATCCATTATCACATAACCTGGGTAAGAAGATAAGATACATCCAACGGCAAGGCCTCTGATCATGAGGTTTTGAGGAGCATGGAACCACTTCTTAATTGCTGGTGTTCCCAGGTGCACCCTGACTCGAGGTGGTAGCACCTGTTAGGGTCCCAGCTATGGGCAAATAGTTAACAACCAAACTTGGGTGAAAACACTATGAAAGTGGGAAAAAAGTTATTAGCAGCGAAACATTTTTGAAAAAAAAATATTACCAGCAATAAAAATCTTGTCAGCATTAAATAACACATTGAGGTGTTGATATGCCGTAAAACAAAATAAACCAAACCAAACAACTAAAGGATCGAATCAGTTTCTTGATGTAAAGATGAACATCCTTAAGAAAGACGTCGTACTTGACTTAAAACCAATAATAATATTATGTTAAATTATAAGAATATTACCAGCTATAAAAATCTTGTTAGCATTAAATAACCCATTGAGGTGTTGATATGCTGTAAACCAAACCAAATCAAACCAAACTACCTATTATCTGATAAGAACCTAAAGAAAAAAGAGAACCTAATGAAAACTTTTTTTTCAGTTTTCCATAGATTTCCCTAATATATATATATATATATATATATATATATATATATGGTAATACTCGTTTGGAAAACCTCGGATAGCTCAACTTGTAATAGAAAAAATCGGTACCCGAGGAAAAATTGTAAATAAAAAAAGAAGGATCCAAGAACATGAAAACAAAGTGAAACAATCGTCAAGTGTTTAAGCTCCAAGTCCAAATAAAAAAACAGAAAACATAACGATTAAAAAGACAACGATGTAGAGGTTTAGGTGAAACCTAGATAGGTTTGCCTGGCTCTTCAGGATTATTCTAGTCTATCTATCTATCTATCTATCTATCTATCTATCTATCTATCTATCTATATATATATATATATATTAAAGGTAAGGATAAGACTGACGAATTATATTTTCGTCTGTCGAAATAAGCTTATTCCCCATATGAAGTGATTTTACTATATATATATATATATATATATATATATATATATATATATGGATAGAGAGGGTGAGGGAGGGCTTAAAAGCCGCCCTATCCGGCGTCATTTAAGCAAGTTCATGCTGAAGCCTCTTACGTTGTTCTTCATGGAAGACACACATTTTTGGGGAGTAATTAATTTCTCGGACATTCAGGTAAATGTTGGTAATACTGTTTATTATAAACAGAACATTTTCTTAAATAAGAGTATCTATAAAAATAACGTATAAACAAAAAATATATAAAAATAATTGACAGACTTAGTCCATTTTCATGTGTGTATATATATATATATATATATATATATGTGTGTGTGTGTGTGTGTGTGTATATATATATATATATAAACCGTAAGTACACGAGACCATATATCGTGAATGACCCTGACTTATACTCCCCAGAATGCCATTTCGCAATTTCGGTAAATATGTATGATATATGATAGTCGAGCGTTTTATTACGGAATAAATTGAGGTGTTGAATATATTTATGGTCCGACTTACTTTCCAGAATCTTACTGAATACCTACGCATTATTATTATTATTATTATTATTATTATTATTATAAAAGGGAAGACGAAAGGAAAAAAGTATTTTACAACAATATTTACTGTTGATTTTTACTGAATATTTTGAATTCCTGCATTTCGGGAGTAAATCATCTTTAGATTTTCATGATAATCCTATAGATTTTGTGGGAAGCCATTTAATATTTGTCGCCAAATGTGCCCCTGCTATCTATAAAGTGAAGTTCAGGTAATGTCAACCGACTTTATCAGCAAATTATTTCCCTATATAAGCCCGGTTTAAATGTCGGCATAAATTACCAAATATATTATACCTTTCCAATACATGCCTATGAAAAGTGTTAATCCATAATTTAGGCACAATAAGAGATTAGAAACAATAACTAATAATAAAATGGAATTATTGTAACAATAGACTGTAGTCATGTGACGTATAGAAGATTCGTTCTTACCGTAGTTTTTATTACGTACGATGGGAAATTAGCAACAATAACTAATAATAAAATAGAATTATTATAACAATAGACTGTAATAAAAGTGATGTGACGGACAGAAGATTCCTTCTTACCGTACATTAGGTACCTCCAATAATTCGCGAAAAATATTATATCATCATGAAAAAAATATATAAACTTAATAAAAACAATGTTTTATCGTCATTTTTTTATGTTATCAAAAGAAAAGACCAAATTATTTTTTTTCATTATTTTTAAAAAAATTTTCAATCCTTTCTAACATTTTCGAAATGTGTGTTAAAATTATTTTTTTTTTTTTTTTTTTCGCTCCACCATTTCCGGTGAAAATACATTAATTTTGAAATTCTCGCAAAACTCGAATATTCATCGTATTTTAATGAAGCTTCAAGGGATTAATCACAAATGAATGAATATATTTTTAAATTTATTTTAATTTATTATTTTTAGAAAATCTTAGTAAAAATATTTTTTACATCTCTTAACCACACCCTTTCTTAATTTCATAAAAATTTCTAGAATTTAAAATCGCCAACGAAATGTTTTTTATTAGTTAAATGCAGGACAACTTGGAGAATGCCAATCATCATTTTTTCCAAAACTATTAACAAGTTTCCTAAATTCTGCTCCAAATCGTAAAATAAATACTGCAATAAAACTATTTAATTATTTAATTAGATAAGCTTTTAATTGCTTCTATAAATAATATATATTAAGGACATTATAGTCTAAAGAAAAAATCGATACACACTGAATTTTGGCAAGAATTGTTTGGACTTTGCTTTTTTCTAATTATAAAATTTCAAAAATGGTTTAAAATTCTTCTAATTATCGATAAAGTGAGGTTATTAAGTTATTAAGTGAAGATTATATTTACTAAGTGAAAAATGTAAAGCTCAATACAAATCATCCAACCCCAAATTTTTACAATAATTAAAAATATTTTTTTGCATGGAAATGTTATTTTTTAACATGGTGTTTCAGATGCAATATCATTGTTAGAAAATCAGGATTTTCAAGGATTTCCCCCTTACGCTTATAAACCTTTTAGTTCTACTTAGTTAAGAAAAATAATTTGTTTTTATTTAGTTTTTAATTTTTTAAGTTTCTTTATTTATTTTTTTATTTTTTTTGTGAGTTATATTTTGATAAAAATTGTTTGAAAGGTAATCCTTTATTTCGTTTTAAACCGAATGTTTAGTTTAATCTTTTTTTTGTTATATTCCGTGTTAAGGGAATAAATACTTAACGCCAGGTGGATAATAGAAGAAAGGTTTATTGTACACAACCAGTATAGATGGAATAATAATGCAACACAAAATGTACTTAGAACAAAATGTATTGAAACAAGAAAGTGTACACAATATTTACATATAGTCTTTTGTATATTCCTGGTAAGACCGTTCCTGGAGAATGTGTTGACTGAGTCGCAGTCGGGCAGAGTCTCTGGTTGAATCTCTTGATTCCTTCCTCTCTTCCCGGTACCAACCATATTTATATGGTCGGTACTCCACTATGCAAATTAGGTGGATCCTACCACAACAATTAAGTAGGTACTTCCACTAATTCTCGGTACCTAAGTTTTAAAAATAAATTTAAAAAACAAAAAATGAAAAAGTTTACATTGAATATTTATAAAGATTTAATTGAAAAAGGTTTGATGATTAAATTTTTTTTTTAACTATTTTCAGTAAGCAAAATACTCTGGACAAACAGCAATTATATTAGAATGTTTTTTTTTTCTTAAACTAGAAAAATTTAAAAAAATTCATTTAAAATATTTACCATTTTTTTTTCTAATTTTATAATTTCTCGTTTTTAAAATTTTTAACAATAGAATATATTTTTCTGAAACATTGCGGAAAATTAGCAAATGCAAAGTTAAAATAATTTGAGTTGAAACAAAAAGAATTAAAATTTCATTTATTAAATGACGTCAAAATTAAAGGAAAATATGGTAGAAAGGATTAAAAAAATTGAGGTAATTCAATAATTTATGAAATGTTATTAATTTAAAAAAATTTTAAATTTTATTATATTTTTCGGAAAGCATCTGCAATCGTAAAGTTAAGTACCTAAAATACTCAATGAAATACTTGATAATTGCTTAAAATATTTTATTAATTTTTAAAACTTACTTGGTAGTTAAAAAAACAAAAACCGTTTTTAAAAGAATTGTAAATTTATGTCAATACTTAAACTTCGACCATCAATTTTTCGATGGAGACGTGAAAATAACATGACCCCTTTGTCAAGAAATGGTCGTATTTTTATTTTTTTGCTAAGCAAAAAATATTTCTTTTCAGAGAATTAAAACCTTTAAATTTTTAAAAAAGCAAATTTTTTTTATTTAAAAAAATATATATTTTTATTATTGCAAATTTGAAAAACCGAAAATTAAGTTTTGTTTATCAATCTGTCAAATAAATTAAAAAATTTGTTTTGATTTATTATACAAAATAAAAGAAAAAATGAAAAAATAAAAAATCATTTTAATTTTTATTTTAAAATAACACCATAGTATT
>CAHIKZ030001807.1:235000-272500 GCA_903632075.3 Acanthosepion pharaonis
AGAAAGAAAGAATAAAAGGAAGAATAGAGAGAAAGAAAGAGAAAGATTAAAAGGGAAAAGAGAGAGAAAAAGAGAAGGCAGAAAGGCAGGGAAAGAAAGAATGACAAGGAATAAAAGGAAAGAGAGAGAGAAAGAGGAGTACAAGAAATAGAGAGAAAGTTTAAAAGGAAAAAAGAGAGAGGAAGAGAAGGCAGCAAGGAAAGAAAGGCGTGAAAGAGAAGGATAAAAGGAAAAAAGAAAGAGAATGAATACAAAGAAAGAAAGAAAGAGAATGAATAAAAGGAAGAAGAGTAAAAGAAAGAGAAGGAATAAAAGAAAGAAAGAAAGAAAGAGAATGAATAAAAGGAAGAAGAGTAAAAGAAAGAGAAGGAATAAAAGAAAGAAAGAAAGAAAGAAGGAATAAAAGTAAGAATAGAGAGAGAAAGAAAGAGAAAGTTGAAAAGGAAAAAAGAGAGAGGAAGAGAAGGAATAAAAGGAAGAAGGGAGAAAGAAAGAGAAAGAAAGAGAAATATGAAAAAAAAAAGAGATACAAAGAGTAGGCAGAAAGAGAGGAAAGGAAAGAATGACAAGGAATAAAAGGAAAGAGAGAGAGAAATACAAGAAAGAAGAGAGAGAATGATAATGGATAAAAGGAAGAAAGAAGAGAAAGAATAGAGAGAAAGATAAAGACGTTGTGTAAAATTAAAATTGTTAATTCACGAAACAAAAAAAAAGAAAAGAAAACGAAAAGAAAAATAACCAAATTTCCATGTTTTCAAAACTACCCAGCCTTTCATTCCCGCCAAATTCCGACCTTTATTTGCACCTTAAACTCACTGACCTCTTCCTCGTTTTGATTCATGTCGCAAGAAAAGGATTTTGGGAAAAGCACCCAATATATCTTTGGAAGGAGGGGCAGAAATTGTCAACTAGGTGCGAACGAATGTCTGCATTTCCACGAACTTCGTTAGACATTCAAAGGATTGCGTGAAAGAAGGAAAAATTTTTTTTGTCGGGTAGCTAGAGCTACGTTTTTAGAAAGGGTTATGTTAGTACAAGGCTGTGAGGGTAAAAAAAAAAAAAAAAAAAGCTCAAAATTAGATTCAATAAAGATTTTCTTCCGGAAGGAAAGCGTAAAGAAAAAGAGAAAGAAACAGAGGAGAAAGAGAGGAGAACAGTAACCAGAAGAAAGAAAGAAAGAAAGAAAGAAAGAAAAAGAAAGAAAGAAAGAAAGAAAGAAAAAAGGACAACTGTGAAGTAAGGGCATAGATTAGAAATGAAAGTAGAAAGAATGTAAGGTCCAATAAGTCAATGAAACAAGGAAAGTAAGCAAAAGAAGGAATGAAAGAGATGTCCATGACATGAAGAAAGAAAGAAAGAAAAAAAGAAAGAAAAAGAAAGAAAGAAAAGAAAGAAAAGAAAGGACAAATGTGTAGTAAGGGCATAGATTAGAAAATGAAAGTAGAAAGAATGTAAGGTCCAATATGTCAATGAAACAAGGGAAGTAAGCAAGAAGGAATGAAAGAGATGTCCATGACATGAAGAAAGAAAGAAAGAAAGAAAGAAAGAAAGAAAGAAAGAAAGGACAACTGTGTAGTAAGGGCATAGATTAGAAATGAAAGTAGAAAGAATGTAAGGTCCAATAAGTCAATGAAACAAGGAAAGTAAGCAAGAAGGAATGAAAGAGATGTCCATGACATGAAGAAAGAAAGAAAGAAAGAAAGAAAGAAAGAAAGAAAGAAAGAAAGAAAGAAAGGACAACTGTGTAGTAAGGGCATAGATTAGAAATGAAAGTAGAAAGAATGTAAGGTCCAATATGTCAATGAAACAAGGAAAGTAAGCAAGAAGGAATGAAAGAGATGTCCATGACATGAAGAAAGAAAGAAAGAAAGAAAGAAAGAAAGAAAGAAAGAAAGGACAACTGTGTAGTAAGGGCATAGATTAGAAATGAAAGTAGAAAGAATGTAAGGTCCAATAAGTCAATGAAACAAGGAAAGTAAGCAAGAAGGAAGAAAAAGAGATGTCCATGATATGAAGAAAGAAAGAAAGAAAGAAAGAAAGAAAGAAAAAAAAGAAAAGAAAGAAAGAAAGAAAGAAAAGGACAACTGTGTAGTAAGGCATAGATTAGAAATGAAAGTAGAAAGAATGTAAGGTCCAATAAGTCAATGAAACAAGGAAAAAGCAAGAAGGAATGAAAGAGATGTCCATGACATGAAGAAAGAAAAGAAAGGAAAGAAAGAAAGAAAGAAAAAATAGGAAAGAAAGAAAGAAAGAAAGAAAGGACAACTGTGTAGTAAGGGCATAGATTAGAAATGAAAGTAGAAAAAGAATGTAAGGTCCAATATGTCAATGAAACAAGGAAAAAGCAAGAAGGAATGAAAGAGATGTCCATGACATGAAAAAAAGAAAAAAGAAAGAAAGAAAGAAAGAAAAAAAAAAGAAAGAAAGAAAGAAAGAAGAAAGGACAACTGTGTAGTAAGGAAATAGATTAGAAAAATGAAAAGAAAGAATGTTAGGTCCAATAAGTCAATGAAACAAGGAAAGTAAGCAAGAAGGAATGAAATAGATGTCCATGACATGAAGAAAGAAAGAAAGAAAGAAAAAATAAAGAAAGAAAGGACAACTGTGTAAGAAGGGCAGAGATTAGAAATGAAAAAGAAAGAATGGAAGGTCCAATAAGTCAATGAAACAAGGAAAAAGCAAGAAGGAAGAAAAAGAGATGTCCATGAATGAAGAAAGAAAGAAAGAAAGAAAGAAAGAAAGAAAGAAAGAAATGACAACTGTGTAGTAAGGGCAAGGATTAGAAATGAAAGTAGAAAGAATGAAGGTCCAATATGTCAATGAAACAAGGAAAGTAAGCAAGAACAAATGAAAGAGATGTCCATGACATGAAGAAAGAAAGAAAGAAAAAAGAAAGAAAAAAAAGGACAATGAAGTAAGGGCATAGATTAGAAATGAAAGTAGAAAGAATGTAAGGTCCAATAAGTCAATGAAACAAGGAAAGTAAGCAAGAAGGAATGAAAGAGATGTCCATGACATGAAGAAAGAAAGAAAGAAAGAAAGAAAGAAAAAGAAAAGAAAGAAAGAAAGAATGAATGAAAGAAAGGACAACTGTGTAGTAAAGGGCATAGATTAGAAATGAAAGTAGAAAGAATGTAAGGTCCAATAAGTCAATGAAACAAGGAAAGTAAGCAAGAAGGAATGAAAGAGATGTCCATGACATGAAGAAAGAAAGAAAGAAAGAAAGAAAGAAAGAAAGAAAGAAAGAAAGAAAGGACAACTGTGTAGTAAGGGCATAGATTAGAAATGAAAGTAGAAAGAATGTACGGTCCAATAAGTCAATGAAACAAAGAAAGTAAGCAAGAAGGAATGAAAGAGATGTCCATGACATAAAGAAAGAAAGAAAGAAAGAAAGCGCCCGTTTAACTTAAAACGGCGGGAAAAGTTCTCGCAAACTGCATGCCAAACGGGAAAATAAGTTCATTCATATATCATTGATTCGATGCCCGGAAAATTCGGTAATTTTAAGTAGGAAAATTCGTTAACTATAAAATAAAAGTCGATTGAAAATTAATTTTAGGACCTTTCTGGCGTGAGGAATTCGAGATGAACCTCTCCCCTATATTTTTTTAAAATAAAAATGAGGCCATATTGTTTTTACTTCTGTACAAAGAAGTCAATCAGTTAAGTGCCATACGTGATACACTTTCGGGCGATAATGTATTTTTCGATACATGACTGACGAGGCAGATGTTTTTTCCCGTGGTAGATTGCCATTTCTTTCTGCGGTAGACTGATTGCCAACCAAGGCTAAAGAACCCAGGCTATTTTGCTAATAAACCGATAGCTTTGAGAAGCAATGGATACATAGTTTTTTTCCAGTAGTATTTGTGCCTAAGTGAAACTAATGAACTCAACTTGAAATCGAACTCGGATCCTTATCCTTTCGAGCCGGTATCTATTACACCACGATATTAGAACTTAACTTTAACTTAGATAAATCGGTTTTACTTGCTTGAAAACATTAGAGTATAGTAAGTAAATAAATACTTATTTAAAAATATTTATTTAAAAAATATTAGAGCGTGGGGTCTTAGCCCTCTACCTCCCACCCAACCAGAAAGTACAGCTCTGGTATTGTTGCAGTGGGTTTTTATCTGGACTGGAACCCAGGATGTTTTTAGGTAATATTTATTTAATCACTTGGAAAGGGTCCTGGTATTTTTAGTGGGGTTTTGCTAGACCCCCATAGGATATAATACTTTTCTAAAAATATTGGGGAAGAATGCATACCCACTTCTGCAAGTAAGGCCCTGGTATTGTTTTAATGGGGTTTCATCAGGAGGAGATGGGCTTAGTCCCCGAATACCCAGAATGGCCCTAAGATCAATTTTCAATCGACTTTTATTTCATAGTTATCGAAATTTCCTACCTTGTCAAAATTACATAAGTTTCCATTACCGAATATTCCGTTACCGAATATTCCGTTACCGAATATTCCATTACCGAATATTCCGTTACCGAATATTCCATTACCGAATATTCCATTACCGAATATTCCGTTACCGATATTCTATTACCGAATATTCTATTACCGAATATTCCATTACCGAATATTCCGTTACCGAATATTCCATTACCGAATATTCCATTACCGAATTTTCCATGCAGAAACTTCTGTTACCGAATTATCCATTGCCAAATTTTCCACTACCAAATCGTCCGTTACCGAATCTTCCGTTACCGAATTATTCGTTACCACATCTTCCGTTACCGAGACTTCTGTTACCGAATTATTCGTTACCAAATCTTCCGTTACCGAGTCTTCCGTTACCGAATTATCCGTTGCCAAATCTTCCATTACCAAATCCTCCGTTGCCGAATCTTCCGTATTTTCGGTTAAGAAAAAACTTTCGTTACCAAAACTTTCGTTACCGAATCTTCCGTTATCGAATTATCCGTTACCAAATCTTCCATTACCGGAACTTCCGTTACCGAATCTTCCATTAAGGAATTATTCACTACCGTATCTTCCGTTGCTGAATCTTCCGTTACAGAATCTTCCGTTACCAAATTTTCCGTTACCGTATTTTCCTAAATTCGATTGATTAATTCATTCATTTTCTACAGCTTATCAACCCATTGGAGGATATTTAAATCCAGAAAATATTTTTTGAATATAAAAAGATTTTTTTTTTCTTTAGATAATAATAGTTTAGTCATACAAGTTGGAAGAAAGTTGGTGAATTCAGACTTTTCCTGTGGGGATTTTGCCCATAACTAAATACAGAGAAAAAACAAGGGGAATTAGAACTCGGATCTTCGTTTAGCAATCCCGAGCTAAACGTCATTAAACGTCTCGCATATCCAAGATGACACCCTCTCTTGAAATGTTCCCCGATATTTAAACTTCTGTCCCTACTTGATGTTTATATCTCCAATTCGTAGCTAACACCTCGGAGATTTTTTATCTCTTGCTAATGACCATACTTTCTGTCTTCTTGCAGTTAGTTCATTTTTCTAGCTTTTTTCTACTAAATAGTCTGGGCGGTCCTGTAATTTTCTTTACAAGTCGATCATCAAAATAATGTCATTTGTGTATGTCATATTGTTAAGACTACGCACATCAATAATAAATCCTGCTATGGGTCTCTAGCTGTAGAGGTTGAATAAATCTGGCGACCAGACTCGCCCTTGTCTTATGCCCCTTATGTTTGTAGAGTTACTCAATTTATTTTCAATCCGTATGAAGGTGTTTTAGATATGAAGGCAATTTTTGCATCATTTTTACATGAAGGTCGTTTTATAAATTGTTACTAGACTGACCAAATTCAATTTTTTTTTTTTTATCTCCATTTGAGTGCTTTCGACTGCACGGTGGTAGCACCTGCTAGGGTCCCAGACATAATGCAAAAAATAGAGAAAAAGGAATTATAAAAGTGAAGGAAGCAAAAAGGAAAAAAAAAACAGAGGAGGAGAAAAAAGGTGAAAAAAAAGAAAAAAAAAAGAAAGGGAAATCAAAAAAAAAGACTAAAAGAAAAAAAAAGAAACAGAAGGAGAGATATTAAAAATGGCAGAGGAAAGAAGGAAAAAGAAGAGATAAATAAAAAAAAAAAGGACAAGGAAGTAATAACCATTCGACCATGCTTAGAATTTGGCTGCCATATATGGTCCGAGGCTCCTGCTATTTGCCTTCATGTGCCTTGATAAAATCCTCAAAAGAATCAGCAATATTATTGGTCCTAATCTGGCGATTTGGCTTCAGCCCCTGTCGGGCCGCTGTAAAGTTGCTTCCCTTTGTCTTTTCTATAAATACTTTCATGGTAATTGTTCGGATAAGCTGTTCGCTATAATATCGTTGTTTTATTCCCGAAAAAAATGTATATAAGGGGAGTAGTTAAAATTTCATAGAGATTCTGAGGTATGATTGTGAATGTAGTCAGTATGGTATGGAAGAATGTATTGTTTTGGTGTAAGGAATACTGTGGTATATTTCGCTCAGTGATTCTCACTAGCTAAGTTTTAATTATAAAACAAAAGAAGACCATCCTTTTTCCCATCCCCATTATTGGCCTTGTGCCACATTTTTGTATTCTATTATAAAATATATATCGCTCTTCAGAGACTTTTTTTTATTTAAGTCTAGGACTAGATTGGCGTAAAGATATCGTCAATTTACACTTGACCTGGCTAGATGTAGCCGTAAAATCTATGCTAACGGTTTCCTTTCCTGCACTTCTCGCTTGTGGAACATCCTTCCGTCTCCATGTTTTCCAGCCAACTTTAATCTCCAGTAATTTAAATACAACGTCAATCGCAATCTATGGTACTGTTTGTTCCTCTTTTTGTTCTCGTTCATTAGTAATTTTTCTGGTTACCAATTCTTCCACATTCACTGATCTTCTTACGATCTTGATTATACCAATGTTTTCTCTTCGAGTTACATGAGATATCCATTTTAGGTGTTACTGCTGTTGATATTCCTCAAATGGTTTCGTTTCTGTAACCTGGTAGAGGTCTGTTTTTGATTCTGTAGCGCCAGTTCACAATGTTCATAGAAAGATGGTCTTCCCGAAGACCCACAGAACTCACTTGCTAAAAGCCATTTTAAACTATTTGAATGAGAAAACGGTTGTATACTGCTGACATTTTAGATATGTCTCAACGGGTTTGGTGCCATACATGATATCTATATGAAAGCCTCAATCTGACGGATCAATTTAAAAACATCACCAGAGATTTTTTTCAGATTAATATTTTCGTTTATAAGCGATTTTCGCTGGTCGGGAGAAACTCTCCTTACCGCAGCTATTCTACCTTCAGTCTCTTTATCTCTCATCCTAAATTTGTTATAACTGATCCAGACACCGATATATTTGAAGTCCTTGATATTTACTAAATCCAATCCTAAATTTTATGATGGATTCAGGGTAGAGGCCATCACTGCTCTCAGAAGACCCCTCTGTCTGGTAACAGGACTCTACATCATGCCACACAAACATGAGACCACATTACCCCTTACACTTGGCCACCTAACATCCCAGACTGTAACCCTCTTGATTGTTATGTGTGGGTAGCAGTTGTAGAAGAGACCAACCAAACTCCTTGTTATATTAAAAAAAATTGCTTTTTCTAGACATTTTTGTGCAACTCTAGTAAATATGTCTGTTCTAATTCATAGTTTTTCTTTTAGAAACTTATCACGAGTTCTACTTCAGGGATAGAACAAAAGGAATAATTAAGTATGTTATATATAAGACATAGGTAATTCCCCAAAACAACTGGATGTTGTAACCGGAAGTTTAATAAATCAACTTCCGACATTCGATTATTTCTATTAACAAGCACTTTAAGATATCAGATTTAGTCTGGTTGGTATGTAGGTGAAGAAATCTTTGAGTATAATCAGAACCAAAGTAGAGACCAATTCTTTTACATATTTGTTACGAGGATCGTAGTGGTTGGAAATAATTTGATGTTAATATTGAATCCAATGATGAACTCGTTGATTGCTTTCCAAGCGATAGTGGAGGCAATATGGATGACATCTTCTTTTGTACAAATATTTAATCCAGTGATGAAATATCTAATTCCTTTCCAAGCGAGAGTGAAAGCAATAAATATGACGTTCATATGGTCCTAATATTGGATCCAATGAAGAAATGTCTGATCCTTCCAAGCGATAGTGAAAGCAATATGGATGACATATTCTTTTATCATAATATTGAATCCATTTATGAAATAACTCATCATTTTCAAGCTATAGAGAAAGCAATATAGATGACATTCTCTTTTTTAGTAATATTGGATCCAATGATGAAAAATCTCTCTTAGTTTTTTCATGATTACTCGCTCATTACTAACGTTTATGCTTTCTAATTATTCCCCACCCTGTAACTCCTCGTGTCTTAGTGGCTTTAACGCCTTGCATGGGGAAAAATCAATTAACAAATAAACAGTGTAAGTATATATAAAAAATTAAGCAAGTGAAAGAAAGAAAAAAATGGCAAAAGTAAGAATGAAATTGAAAAGAAAAATCTAAAGAAATATGGATCGATAATTGAGTAAAGAGAAGCATTAGAAAAAGTGTAAAAATAAAGAACTGGGAATGAAATTGGAATTAAAATAAAGCCAGAGAAAAAACATAAAATAAAGATCATGTTGAGAGGAAAAGAAACTGAAAAAAAGGAAAACAAAAGACATTAAAGAAAAAAAAAGAAAGGAATAAAAAGAAAGAAAGGAAGAAAAAGACAGAAATGAATAAAAAATACAGAAAAAAAGGAGGGAAAAGGAGAGGGGAGAAAGAAATAAAAACAAGACAACAAACAGGAAACCGAAAAGGATGAAAATTAAGGAATAAGAAAGAAAAATGAGTTCAGAGGGATCATGGTTAAAGAATGAAGGAAAAACTAGCAAATATCCATAGAAAATGGTCAGACTAATGATGAGAAATATTCAGGCGAAAGAAGAAAAATTTTCAGGCGAAAGAAAAAAAAAATTTCCGCGAAAGAAGAAAAATTTTCAGGCGAGAGAAAGACTGGAAAATTATGAAGCAGTTATAAAATGAAGGAACGGAAAAAGTATAAAATTGACAAAAAATAAAAATGAAAGAAATAAAAGGCATAAATAAAACAAAAAATGGTAGAAAAAAGAACGAAAACGTAAGGAAAGAATGAAAAGAAAAATGGAAACGAAAGAAAAAATGAATGAAAGAAAGAAAGAAAGAAAGAAAGAAAGAAAGGGAAGCGACAAAGTAAGAAGAAATGAAGGAAATAAAAAAGAAGAAACTGTAAGAAAGTAAATGAGGACGATGAAAAGGAAACAACGTAAAAACAAAGAAATGAACGAAAAATAAGAAAAAAAGGGAGGAAAAAGGAAGGACAAAAAGCAGGAAGGAAATAAAAATAGAAGTAAGAAAGAAAGAAAGAAAGAAAGAAAGGAAAAAGTTATGAAAAAATAAAATGAGGTCGATGAGAAGGAAAAAAAGGGAAAAACAAAGAAAAGGACAAAAATAGGAACGAAAAAAGAAAGGAAAAATGAAGGACAGAAAGAAAAGTATGAAGAAAGCAAAGGATGAAAGAAAGGAAAAAAGGATATAAAGAAAGAAAATGGCGACAAAGGAAGGAAAGAAAGAAAGAAAGAAAGAAAGAAAAGGAAGAAAAGAAAAAAGAAAGAAAGAAAGAAAGAAAGAGAAGAGAAGAGAGGAGAAGAAGAAGCATAAAGGGAAAAAGAACAGAAAAAGGAAGAAAAGAAATTTAAACGAAGGACAGAAAGAGAAAAGAGAGAAAGAAAGTGAAAAGAAAGCCAGGTAGAAAGAAAGGACGGAAACATAAAATATTTGAAAAATCTTACAATGAATCAAAATAAATCGTTTTTAGGATGAAATGTATGAATAATAACAAAGAAGTCAGACATTCCTTGAACGCAAAGTACAATTTTTTTTAAAAAAATGTCCGAACGAACAATGTTTGAAGAATGAAATATACAGGTAGGATGCTAAATACTTGTAAGAATTTGCTCAAAGGAACTAACACCAGAATTTATTTTTATATCATTTTATTTCGAAAAGCGTCTTTTTTGGAGGGAAAATTTTTCAAGACCCGTTTGGAGAATGAAATCCGTGTTAAATCAATTTTAAACGAAAATAAATAAATAAATAAATAAATAAATACGAACAAAAATAAATAAATAAATACAAACAAAAATAAAATAAATAAATACAAACAAAAATAAAATAAATAAATACGAACAAAAATAAATAAATAAATACAAACAAAAATAAAATAAATAAATACGAACAAAAATAAATAAATAAATAAATACAAAAAAAATAAAATAAATAAATAAATACAAACAAAAATAAAATAAATAAATACGAACAAAAATAAACAAAGAAGCAAACAAACAAATAATGAAATGGAAGTTCGAAAAAAAATAAATAAATAAATTCAAATGGCGGATATAGAAATGAAAACGATGAAAGTGAAAAGAGTTGAGTTAACTAAAAATATAACAACAACAAAAATCAAAAGAAAGAATATAGTACCCCCCGCCAAGAAAAATAAAAGTTGGTCGGGCAGGTGAGTGTTGATCTTGTAACGGGACACGTCAAGGATAATAGGTATTCCGGTCAGGACGGACAGTCTCTCGTAAACTTTGCACCGTTGCCGGAATTGTCAACAATGAAAACAGCGTTTTACGACTTAACGCACTTGGGACTCATGCATACGCGCATGCACACACACACACACACACACACACACACACACACACACACACACACACACACACACATACATACACAGATACACGCATGCGCACAGAAGCATTCAAATCTACAAAATATCCTTCTGGTTTCAGCTCAATTCTTAAGTCTTAATATTTTTTTTTTCAAAAAATACCCTCGGTCTGGTCAGCGACTACAATAGTAGTAAAAGACCACACTACAAGCTTTTTAAATAACAAACTGCGGTAGCTACCCATATCTGAAAAGCTTACCATACTCGGGTACAAGACTACAGTAGTAAGATAACTTTTATTTTTGAACTCATTCAACAAGTGATGTACCGTATTTTTCGGTTGATGAAACGAACCTCTGTATAAGACGCACCTTTGTTTGAGGAAACAAATTGGGGGAAAAGGATATAGATGTATATGAAAAGTGTTTCATTGAACAAATGTTCAAAAAGATATTTTAATTTACATTATATGCATTTCCATTATCGCTTGGAAAAGGATCAGACATTTCATTGTTGAATCCAATATTATGATCAAAGAATATGCCATCCATATTGCTTTCACTATCGCTTGGAAGAATCAGACATTTCTTCATTAGATCCAATATTAGGACCATATGAATGTCATGTTTATTTCTTTCACTCTCGCTTGGAAAGGAATTAGATATTTCATCACTGGATTAAATATTTGTACAAAAGAAGATGTCATCCATATTGCTTCCACTATCGCTTGGAAAGCAATCAACGAGTTCATCATTGGATTCAATATTAACATCAAATTATTTCCAACCACTACGATCCTCATAACAAATATGTAAAAGAATTGGTCTCTACTTTGGTTCTGATTATACTCAAAGATTTCTTCACCTACATACCAACCAGACTAAATCTGATATGTTAAAGTGCTTGTTAATAGAAATAATCGAATGTCGGAAGTTGACTTTGTGGAATAACACAGTATTTCCACCTACATATTACGCGCGTGCGCGGATTGCACCCTTTCCTCTCATTTACAGCTAGACATAGCAGTAAACAGCCTCTTTTGGCTGACGTGAGGAAGGTTGTTTACTAGCTACTCCTGATATCTGTCTAGGACGGAGTTTGAATTTTTCCCGCGCGTTTCCTGACGTCACAGACGATCAGCGTTTTCAGGTTAGTTGTGTCCTGATTTTCAAGCTAGCAGGTCAACTCATTTATTCCGTGCCCTTAACCCATACGCGGGCCGGAATGTCTTATTCTTAACTAACCAAAACTTCAACATGTCGACATTATACTTTTCCCAAGACTCATCCTCGTCTTGATGCAAACAGCATGTTGATCCTTTCTCCGTTTTCAGCTAGAAAATGTAGAGTTCCACGACACTGTCGTCAATATATTTTTCCAAGACCAACTTCTCGTCTTGATGCGAACAACTTTCGAACCTTCCTCTATTCACTTCCAGAGTTCTACAACACGGTCGCCCTCACACTTTTCCAAGACCAATTTCCTCGTCTTGATGTGAACAACTCTGAAGTCTCCTCAATGAAAATTGATAATCTATTCATACACCTTTGAACCGTCTAAACATTATGAACCAGTACCTTAAAAATATAATATTACACTCACGCCAACCAAACCTCACAGTGAGTACCTTTTCCTATTTGTGTACACATACACACTTCGTTTAACAAGTCATTTTTCCAGAACTGTCTTTCTGATGAAACTTTTTCCCGCCTTAGCCATCTTGGTTTTCTATTTTGGCGCGGAACACAGACATTCCTTCAGTGACTACTTGTCACGACTTTTTTCATTAATTTCTATGATCCAGTAACTTTACTGATGGTCTCAAATGACGAGACAATTTACTTGTTTAGATATAATAAAAATTTCATATATGTTTTTCAACCAGACGCATTTTGTCATTTAATCCAAGCTGTCTACTTGTATTATTTTTATGCACTTGTTGAATGACCCCTTTTCCTCACTAAGATCACTCACAATATATTTGTACTTTGTTTGTGGATTCGGAAGTTTTGTGTAGTGTCTGGTACAAGTCACCTTTTAATAAACCAGCACTGCACGCTACCGGGTCCGCAACAACTTATTAAACTTCCGGTTACAACATCCAGTTGTTTTGGGGAATTACCTATGTCTTATATATAACATACTTAATTATTCCTTTTGTTCTATCCATGAAGTAGAACTCATGATAAGTTTCTAAAAGAAAAACTATGAATTAGAACAGACATATTTACTAGAGTTGCACAAAAATGTCTATAAAAAGTAATTTTTTTTAATATAACAAGGAGTTTGGTTGGTCTCTTCTACAACTGCTACCCACACATAACAATCAAGAGGGTTACAGTCTGGGATGTTAGGTGGCCAAGTGTAAGGGGTAATGTGGTCTCATGTTTGTGTGGCATGATGTAGAGTCCTGTTACCAGACAGAGGGTCTTCTGAGAGCAGTGATGGCCTCTACCCTGAATCCATCATAAAATTTAGGATTGGATTTAGTAAATATCAAGGACTTCAAATATATCGGTGTCTGGATCAGTTATAACAAATTTAGGATGAGAGATAAAGAGACTGAAGGTAGAATAGCTGCGGTAAGGAGAGTTTCTCCCGACCAGCGAAAATCGCTTATAAACGAAAATATTAATCTGAAAAAATCTCTGGTGATGTTTTTTAAATTGATCCGTCAGATTGAGGCTTTCATATAGATATCATGTATGGCACCAAACCCGTTGAGACATATCTAAAATGTCAGCAGTATACAACCGTTTTCTCATTCAAATAGTTTAAAATGGCTTTTAGCAAGTGAGTTCTGTGGGTCTTCGGGAAGACCATCTTTCTATGAACATTGTGAACTGGCGCTACAGAATCAAAAACAGACCTCTACCAGGTTACAGAAACGAAACCATTTGAGGAATATCAACAGCAGTAACACCTAAAATGGATATCTCATGTAACTCGAAGAGAAAACATTGATATAATCAAGATCGTAAGAAGATCAGTGAATGTGGAAGAATTGGTAACCAGAAAAATTACTAATGAACGAGAACAAAAAGAGGAACAAACAGTACCATAGATTGCGATTGACGTTGTATTTAAATTACTGGAGATTAATGTTGGCTGGAAAACATGGAGACGGAAGGATGTTCCACAAGCGAGAAGTGCAGGAAAGGAAACCGTTAGCATAGATTTTACGGCTACATCTAGCCAGGTCAAGTGTAAATTGACGATATCTTTACGCCAATCTAGTCCTAGACAAATGAAAAAAAGTCTCTGTATGATAGCGAAGAGCGATATTTATTTTATAATAGAATACAAAAATGTAGCACAAGGCCAATAATGGGGATGGGGAAAAGGATGGCCTTCTTTTGTTTTATAATTAAAACTTAGCTAGTGAGAATCACTGAGCGAAATATACCACAGTATTTCTTACAACAAAACAATACATTCTTCCATACCATAATGACTACATTCACAATCATACCTCAGAAACTCTCTGAAATTTTTCACACTCCCTTTAATCACGTGCATTACCGCCATGCTTGCTGTGAAATAATTATAAAAAAAACAAAACAAGGAGAAAAGAATTTTGTGTTATACTCACATAGGCTCGGCCTTTTCTATATACTTCGACTTGAACTTAGAATAATACGCTGACTACACATCTGGAATACAGTTAAGACATCCGAAATGTAACCACTTTTTAGATATATGTTTGCTGATTTAAATATAAATCCAAACGATTTTTATCTACTGCCTCAAGTATAAACCCCGATCAATATTTACCTATACACATGTTTATAACTGAGCAATGTTACATAGACTCAAGTATGAAACGGTCCAATAGGCTCAAGTACAAACTGACCACTATTTACCTATTGACTCAAGTATAAACCCGTCCAATATTTATAAGTAGAATCAAGTATAAACTCGGCTAATGTTAACTATAGGCTCAAATATAAACCTGGGCCATGTTTACTTATAAATTCAAGTATATATTTAACCAATGTTTACCTATAAAATCAAGTATAAACCAAGCCAATGTTTACCTATATTCTCGAATATAAATCCGAACACTGTTTGCCTATAGATTCAAGTATAAACCTTAACCAATATTTACCTAAAGACTCAAGTATAATATCGTCTAATGTTTTCCTGTAGACTCTTTATATCTTTAACAATGCTTATTTATAGACTCAAGTATAAAATAGACCGGTATTTTTCAATAGTCTCAAGTATAAATCTGATCAATATTTCTCTATACATTTAGTAAATCTGTTCAAATCGTTCTATAGATTTAAAGTTAAAGATTGTTTAGTTTTTACTTCTAGACACGTATAAAGACGCTTTAGCATTTTGACAACAGGCGATATATTTAAAAAAAAACAAAAAAAAGAAACTAGCTACACTTTTCTTTTTTTCTTTCTTTCTTTATTCCTTTCTTTCTTTATTCCTTCCTTTCTTGAATCTTTGCCTAAATCACGGCCTTGGAGAAGCTGACACATTCTCTAGTGAATGGAACGATATTAAAGAGTTCAGCATTAATAATGGTGGATTGACATTCTTCTCAAGAGTAGCCCAATTTAGCTCAACTTATTTTGACACAAACAACGCCTCTCAGTCGCAAGTAACGAATTTCAAAATTTCGTAGGGCTAGACTATCAAAAGTCGATTAGTCTGGACTTACTGCGTCGATAACTGAGGCGCTTCCATCTGACTCTCTTCAGGAATTCGAAACAGCTGTTTCTTTTTCATTTGACACTCACAAGACATATTGATGGCAACAAAGACAGTGTTAAAAGATAACGTAGCTAAGGAGTGTTCATATATATCTATCTATCTATCTATCTATCTATCTATCTATCTCAAGTCTGTTCATATCTATCTATCTATCTATCTATCTATCTATCTATCTATCTATCTATCGCAAGTCTGTTCACATCTATCTATCTATCTCAGTCTGTTCACATCTATCTATCTATCTATCTATCTATCTATCTATCTATCTATCTATCTATCGCAAGTCTGTTCATATCTATCTATCTATCTATCTATCTATCTATCTATCTATCTATCTATCTATCTCAAGTCTGTTCATATCTATCTATCTATCTATCTATCTATCTATCTATCTATCTATCTATCTCAGTCTGTTCACATCTATCTATCTCAAGTCTGTTCATATCTATATATATATATATATATATATATATATATATATATTTTTTACTGAAATCGCACTAAAAAACACTGTCTCCAAATTTGGCTCCTCCCCTCAACATGAGAAAACGTTCATCGTAGCCACGCTGCCTGTGTCCACTTGTTGCATATTCATGACCAGTAATGAATATTCATGAGGAAACCCCTCTCGTACCATGTTTCCAAAACAACTTAAACGTCTAATTTAGCAACAACGACCAACACAGCGGGAAAATGCTTTCTTGATTTATGGGTAACGCGAGAAGTCAAAACGAGAACTTTCTGAATTTTTTTTTCTTTTTTTTTGTGGTGGGTATGTTAAGAAGAAACTATTTTTTGCTGGTTGTCGGGCGTGTAATATCAGTCTTGTGCTTTTTTTATTTTTTTGTTTCGTTTTCTTGGGGTTTTTTTCTGTTTTTTTTGTTTTTGTTTTTTTAAATCTGATATGTACTAGCAGGGTGATTCGCTGCTACCTGGGAGAGAATCGATTTCCTTTTTTCTTGTTTAAACAGGTAAGATTCGCCCACTGGGAGCTAAACGTGTGCAATTCTGTACAGTATATATTAAGATGGGCGTGCGTGTAGTGAAACGGATATCAGCGTAGAAATTGAAATCGACGAGCTGAGTTCAAATTTCGGCCTAATCTATCATACAGGGTGGCCATTGAAAGACTGAATGATATAAAACAGAAATAACTTTTACAAGCACATGAGTATCTTCAAGTAGTAAAGTTTGGATGATTTTAATCTGGAACCATTTTTAAATCCAATTTCAGAATCTTCTGAAGCGATGTTCTGACAATGTCTAATTGAGAAGAACGGTGATGGTTCCTCAAAGGCACTCTGCCGTACAGCTTCCACCGCTGTGTCAGTGCGTACAGTGTGCTTAGAACCTCTTCCCGGAAGATCGTCGACTGATCCAGTTCCTTCAAAGCGGGCGATTAGGTTCCGAATCATGTTATCGCTAGGAGATACTCTGACATTAATATATTGCCGGTGTTTTTTTCTGAGTTTGAATAATTGATCTTTCTTTGGAATCGAAGATCTCAATGAATTTTAATCGTAGCTGGATTATATCCGTGGCCATTTTAATCTACAACGGATGCTATATAACCTGCCAAAAAAAAAGAAAAAAGTAAAAAAGATTGAAAATAAACATGGCCAGCCTATCTACTGTGTGTTTGGGCTAAATTTGACAGAGCCAAATGTTTTTATTTTGTTTTTCGATTGGTCTGCGATATCTGTAAACAGTGAACAGCATTGCAAAGGTACCAAAGTGTCACATAGAACATAAATGAATGGAATCGTCCGTTTATGTAAATAAGCGGATTTAAGCAGAGTTGAAGACAGTCAGCATTAACGTCTTAGTTGCACGATCTTAGTGCTTGTCGAACTCTCTGCCTTCGGGCTCTGCCGTCTAAACACACCCGAACCCGTTATTATGAGGTCTACAGGAAAAAAAATTTGCCCGGACAAACGGACTCGGAAAAACTCACGTTAAACCGGCCTTGAGCCACATCCCTCTCTGTGTGGAACTCGGGTCAATACTGAGGACACTGTTGTAAAGCTTCCACTGCTGGGTCAGTGCGCACAGTGCGCTTAGGACCTCTTCCCGGAAGATCACCGACTGATCCAGTTCTTTCAAACCGGGTTATTAGGTTCCGAATCATGTTATCGCTAGGAGATACTCTGATATTAAAACGTTGCCGTTATTTTTTTCTGAGTTTGAATAATTAATCTTTCTTTGGAATCGAAGAACTCAATGAGTTTTACTCTTTGCTGGACACCACCCGTGGCCATTTTAATAGAATCTACAGATTTAAATAACCGGCCGTCGAACATTCATCATTAACCTTCTGAATAATGTAAACAATGCAGGTTAAATAGTAGTGTTGACTGTGCTCTATAGCCTTGATTGGTAACCTCTCTAGGAGAATGACACAACCGGTTGGGCGTGTAGTGAAGTTCTACAGTGTGACCATTGAAAGACTGAATGATATGAAACAAAAATAACTTTTACAAACACGTGGGTATATTCGAGTAGTAAAGTTTGGATGATTTGAATCTGGAACCATTTTTAAATCCAATTACAGAATCTTCTGAAGTGATGTTCTGGCGATGCCGAGTTGAGCAGAGCGACAACGGGTAGAAGCTGATAGATCCTCAAGGACACTCTGCCGCACAGCTTCCACCGCTTCGTCAATATGCATGGTGCGCTTAGGACCTTTCCACGAAAGATCACCGACTGATCCAGTTCTTTCAAACGGGGTGATTAGGTTCCGACTTATGTTATTGCTAGGAAGTACTCTGATATTGAATAAATCATCTTTCACTGGAATACAAAAAAAACAAACTTTTTACTCGTTTTTGGGCATCATACCTGGTCATTTTAATCTCCAAGGGATGCTGTATAAACTGCAAACAAAATTAAAAAAAATAAATAAAAGACTGAATAACGAACAAGTTATGCCTTTTTCAGCGGCCACCCTATGTTAACCTTCGTACGTTTGGTCTTGGTAAAGGTACAGATCCATTTCTTCTTTATTTCCCTCAGTTAAATAGAAAGCCGGAGAAGAAAAACTAAACTAAAATGCAACAAGAAATCACTCCACTTAAATCATGTATATACTCGTGTATAAGACGACCATGTATAGTGGGAACCCTGAATTTTGGGGGCTTGGATTTTAACCACTCCAGAAATAATTTATCTGTGTATAATGCAACTGGTCACCAAAAATGCATAATTTTTAACCTCTTCAGAAAAACGCTGTTTTTTTTTTTGCGTAAAATGTTGATCATAAACACTTGAACTATATTCGAGTATTTTGGGGGGCACCTCGAGGTGGTGTAATGGTTAGCAAGCTTGTCTTGCTAGAACAATTACGACTGGGTAGTGAGTTCGATCCTTACTGGGTGCTCCATACTTTCGGCCTTGTGTCAAAACTGAGCTACGCTTAGAAAGCCATAGGACATCTCGAGGCGGTGTAATGGTTAGCAAGCTTGTCTTGCTAGAACAATTACGACTGGGTAGTGAGTTCGATCCTCACTGGGTGCTCCATACTTTCGGCCTTGTGCCAGAACTGAGCTACGCTTAGAAAGCCATAGGACATCTCGAGGCGGTGTAATGGTTAGCAAGCTTGTCTTGCTAGAACAATTACGACTGGGAAGTGAGTTCGAATCTAACTGGGTTCCCCATACTTTCGGCCTTATGCCACATCTAAGCTACGCTTGCAAAATGATTTTTGGGTACCTCTAGATGGTGTAATGGTTAGCAAGTTTGTCTCGCTAGAACAGTTACTTGTGAGTTCGATCCTCACTGGGTGCCCCATACTTTCGTCCTTGTGCCGCATCTGAGCTACGCTTGGGAAATCACTACTCGAGTATTTTCGGTAAAAATTTGATGATCGCCTACGCCCTAAAAGTGGCCGTGTTTCTTTTTACTCTCTACGTGTATGGTTATTTTCTGTGCGTATCTTAAGCGTGCATGGCCGCTTGATTTGAACGTTCGCCGTCTGACCATAAAACCCGGGTTCGATTCTTACTGTGGCCGATTTGTCAAGAAAGTGGCTTCTTGATGTTATCTGTCTGGAGATGATCCCAGCCTTTGTAAAGTGCCCGTAAACCATAACACTGGAAGACCTAAGTGAGGTAGACGGAATCCTTGCTTCCATACGAGATTCAAGTGGTCCTAACTTTACTACCCCAGGATAATCATGTGTCTCTAAAAGCTATTTTTGTTTTATTTCATTCAGTCTTTCCGTAGCTACAGTGTAAAAACGATTAGGCTGAAATTTGAACTCAGCTCGTCGATTTCCCTTTTGGAAGCCGGCGGTGGTTGTGCTAGCACGAAGTTATAAGTCATCGTGACCGAGGGGTTGAAGGTGATACCCTCGTTCAGACTGTTGACACCCTCTCTCCCAGAAACTGTAACTAAGGTCTGCTCAACATAGTTGGAGTATAGACCACAAGTGGGTTCTGTGCGTGTTGAACAAACACAAATATGCCTGATCAGATGTCTGCAACGGGGATTAGGTAGCCGCCTTAGTAGACTGGCATCTTCGGATTCGAGTGGCTGCGATTTTTCACCTTTTCAGTAAACCAACATTGCACATAGGGTGGAAGCTGGAGATTTTTGTGATAGGTGCTAATACTAAAAACACGTACGCATAGCTTTTTAATGATTTTTGAGCATTTGGATTTAAAATCGTCTTTAAAAAAATGTACAGAAATAGCTAATTTCCGGAGGTTTTTGCTTACAAACTGACTTCAAAATTTTAGTATTTCAAAACCAAATTCAAATAATGTTGATATCTTTTATAATCGATACATTGAACAGAAAATATATTAACACCAGAATTCTAATTAAAGAATTACCACAAGTAAAATATCCATTTTTTTTACTGTATTCATTAAATAAGAACTGTGTAAAAAAAGACTGTAAAAGTCTACAAAAATGGCGACTCAATGAATAAGATTTGTTAGATCATTTGATAGATAATAATTAATAAAATCAAAAAATAGATAAAGGTGTATATAACAGCCCCTTCTGTTTGCCTCGGGGTTCTTGATAGGCTCCAGAGGCGGATATGCAATGTAGTTGTCCCTGCTCTGGCAGGTCTACAGTCGCTCTCTCACAGACGCGCCATCGCCTCCCTCTGTCTGTTCTACAAATACTTTCATGGTAATTGCTCCGAGGAGCTGCATTCGCTGGTTCCAGACTTCATGAGTTCAAGCGACCTACAAGGCTGGCATCCCGCTCTCACCCCCTCACTGTCGAAACTCCTAAATGTAGACGTCTCTTCTACTCTAATAGCTTCATGTCTCGCACCTCTCGCCTGTGGAACTCCCTTCCCTTTTTCTGTTTCCCTGAGAGCTATAATCTCCAGCTATTGAAGTGTAATGTCAATCGACATCTCCAGTTGCCTTGATCTATCCGCTACCCTCATCCTTTCTTCTATCACTCCTATCTGATCTTGCTCCAAATTTTCTGTAACCCCTTGCGTTCTAGTGGCTTCCCGCCTTGCTAGGGGTGAAAAGCTTAAAAAAATGATACTGCTGGGCACAAATTATAAGGCAAAATGTTTTAAATCTGCATTGTTTATTGAAAATCACACTAAATCTACTAAAATATAACATATTACATCATAATATAGCTAAGTTGTTCAGTTTAACTTTCCTTTCAAGTAAATGAAGGTCTTGTTTGATGTCAAAATGACTTAGTAATAATGTGCCTAAGCTATGCATCTCCTCCATATACAATTTATAAAGCTTCGATGAATTATAAATTTTATAAGGCTTCACTGTACATTCACTGTACATACCAAAACTTAATCTTTAAACTCGTCTCCTCCCAAAAAGGATTACGATTGGGGACAAAATATTTTATGTCTTTATTTATCGTGTTAATTCCCAGCTTTCAAATTGAATGCAATACCAGGATCCCAAAATCGACCTGATCTCGTACCCACCTCTTCGCAGATGTGCTTGTATATACGGATGATCATTGTCTAGGAAGAGATTGAATAGATTAGATCTCACAATTTCGTCTCGTCCTTCTTCTGATGACATTTGAAACGTTTCGGTATTGGGGGTTCATCGTCAGATATGTACGACAGTGTAGACCGATATAGTTTCTCTATCAAACCTAAATTCTAATGCTACGATTTTGAAACTAAACTTAATCGTTAAACTCGCCCTCTTCCAAAAATGAATAAGATTCGTTAGATAATTTATTAGATAATAATTAATAAAAACGAAAAAATAGATAAAAGTGTATATAACACCATAATAGTGTTGGGCACAAATTATAAGACAAAATGTTTTAAATTTGCATTGTTTATTGAAAATCGCACTAAAACTTCTAAAATATAACATATTACATCATAATATAGCTAAATTGTTCAGTATAACGTCCCTAAAACACATACGTATAGCTTTTACCAATTTTTGAGTATTTGGCTTTAAAATCATCTTTAAAAAGAATTTACAGAAATACCTAATTTCTGCAGGTTTACAGACTTCAAAATTTTTGTATTTCAAGAACAAATTCAAAAATGTTGATATCTTTTGTAATAGATACATTGAAGGCAGAAAATATATTAAAACGAGAATTGTAATTATGAATCACCACAAGTAAAATATACAATTATTTTACTCTATTCAATAAGTAAATACTGTGTAAGAAAATTGTAAAAGATTACAAAATGTCTACTCAATCAATAACATTTCTTAGATCATTTGTTAGATCAGCATGTGGCGGACTTCACCACATTAATTTAACTTTAGAACAGGAAACAGTGCTCACGCAGAAATGGATAACCAAAAGACATTATTACACATAAAATATGTATTCAACAAAATCTACATTATCAAACAACGATGTGAAGGAAAACATGCGTTTAAGAAAGAAAAGGTAGAATTAACCAAAAGTTGTCTCTCTTTACTGTTATTTTAGTGTTCCAAAGTTCATTGGAAGAATATTCATGAGAGTCTTACGCAGAAATGGATAACCAAAAGACATTATTACACATAAAATATGTATTCAACAAGATCTAAAATATCAAACAACGATGTGAAGGAAAACATGCGTTTAAGAAAGAAAAGGTAGAATTAACCAAGAGTTGTCTCTCTTTAACTATTATTTTAGTGTTCAAAAGTTCATTTGAAGAATGTTCATGAGAGTCTCTTGTAATGATTGTTCTTGAAAGATATTGCTGGATAAGAAAAGTTTATGTGAGTGTGTACAAGGTATATTCAGCATGTAAGTGGCGTGTGTGAGTGAGAAGGTTGGCGCATGGTTTCAACTGTCGTGGATTCGTTTGGCAGTTGGAATTCTCACTAATGAGATAAAAAAGAACTTAGCTTTTATAAGCGACTGTAGGCTTCAAATCGCTGCGCGGGAAGAATTATTCTTCACGTGCAGACGATCTGATTGGTTGGCATCGACCAATCAGCGAGCGAGGTTCGGGGATACTTAAGAAAGCTTCTGTGATCCGTTTCTCCCAAAAGTGCACAAAATTGACTACTTAAAAATAGAGTGATTACAAAATTGTCGCATTTCTGCGATTTGTAAATTGTCTACAATAACGTCGTGGTGATTAATTAACCAATGAATGCTTGGCATTATATGTGATTTGTATTTGTATATATGTATGTTCGTGCGTAATAGATTCGCAGAATAATAATAAAAAAAATAGATATAAGTGTATATAACACCATAATACTGCTGGGTACAAATTATAAAACAACATGTTTTAAATTTGCATTGTTTATTGAAAATCACACTAAAACTACTGTAATGTATAAGACACTGCTATTTTTATTAACATGGTCTTATCTTTATGAGTAACCAAAAAAATACTTTTTCAATGTTTAGATTAATCAGTTACAAGCTTAAAATTTTCACTTGTTTGTTCATAAACTACATTTTCTAATTAAATGTAAATGTTTCGCAAATATATTTCGATTAAAGTAACAGTATTTAAAAAAAATAACCCTTTTATATCTGGTCTTAAGAATTTGACCAGGAGAGTATATTTCATCATAATCGAGCTTCAGTAAAGTTTTCCTTTATTTGATGACATAAATGATAAACATTTCTCAGAGTTAACCTCAGAAAAAAAACCCACTCAACTAATGCTATAGTCATACATAGAAATAAATTCAACCACAGTTTTAATTTTAAAAATGCTACACTCAAAAAAATATAACTCACTCAGAAGGAAAATCCTCGAGAGTGCCGCCATTGAATATTATCCAAATATCAATCTACGCCCAGGCTTTTTCCCTATTCCACCATTCCTAACAGAATTACTACTCTCCAAAGCAAACGTACAAAACAGTATCAAGAAATCAAGAGAAAATGGTTGAATCAGTGAGCACAATAAAAACTTCCACACGTGACAGTAATTAACGCAATTTTCAGTTGACAATATGAATATAATGGCATTCTTTAAATTCTTCCAGTTGCTAAGGGCATTTTGTTTTGTTATTATTAGTTACTTTGATTAATAAATTCATTTCATTTTTTGCCTTGAAAAAGTCCATATTGGACGAAAACGCGCCGGCTATAGTGTATGCGTCGGTAGCGTGATGCTGTGCGGCAGCGAGACTTGGAGCCGCTATTGCAGACTGCAGAGACGCCTCAATGCTTTTCATCTTCATTGTCTGAAATGCATTCTGGGTAACAACTGGTCCAACTGGGTCGCCAATGTCGTAGTTCTCATCCGTGCCTAGTTACCTAGTGTATATATATATATATATATATATATATATATATATATATATATATATATATAAAACCATATTTTTATATATACTTAAAAAATTCCTTGAGGATGAAATGGAACTAATGTCTTTAATTTAATTACAAAATTAAATTCTTGTCTTTAGCTTCCATTTTTGAAACATGGTTAGATTTGTGTAATAAAAAAAAACATATTTTAAATCAATTAATTTAAATAATATATATAATATATATATATATATATATATATATATATGTATGTATGTATGTATATTTGACAAGTTTCTCAGAGTTAACACAACAGTATCAAGCAATCAAGAGAAAATGGTTGAATCCGTCAACACAACAATAAAACTTCCACATGTGACAGTAATTGACGTAATTTTCAGTTGACAATATTAATATAATGACATTCTTTAAATTCTTGCAGTTGCTAAGGACATTTTGTTTTGTTATTATTAGTTACTTTGTTTAATAAATTGATTTTCATTTTTTTCCTTGAAAAAGTCCATATTGGACGAAACGCGTCGGTTAATATTATAGTTCTTTTATTGTCTTTACTTTTATAAATAAATGATTTAGTTATAATGTTCTTGTGCTATGCATATTCTCCATAGACATTTTGTAAAGCTTCAGTAAATTATAAATTTTATAAGGCTGTGTTATACGACTTTGACTGATCACCGGAATGAAATTGCAACGCTACGATTTTGAACCTAAACTTAATCTTTAAGTTGGAAAATAATATTTTGTTTCTTTATTTAGCATGTCAATCCCAAACGTTCAAATTGAGTGCAATACCATGGTTTCATAAGTTACCTGCCCTAACCATGCATGAGTCCTGTACACGAGTGAGATACTCAAAGATAAAAGAATTTGTCAGGTAGAGATCCTGCTCACTAAGTAGTGAAGGCGATTTCACTCTGATGCCATATAGACATCGTTAAATCCATTCTATATGATTCTTATAATTTTAATAATTCAGTGTGTGACATCAAAACCGCACAGAAATACTTCCCACATAATAGTTAAGGCATAAGCTCGATGAAGCTACCATTGACGCTAATCTCTTAGGATTATCTGGGAGGTTTTTCTGCGTACCCTATGAAACGTTTATTATAATAACTAAGGATTTTACAACAATATGCCGTATGGGTATAGTAAAATTAGAAATATAAAATTAAAGAAAAATGACAGAAAAAAGTTTATTTATCACGGTTTCTCGCGGAACACTGAACGACCTCTTGTGGAACCCTAGGGTTTTGGGGAACACCGGTTGAGAAATATGCAAACATTCAATTCTTGCAAATCCTTTACAAAACATTCACAACTACAGATGAAGAAATATAAACACCCTCGACACAACCGAATGAACATAATGTCCGTGTTCCTTCGGCATCTTCCTCAAAAAACGGTAAGGATTTGGAAAATAATATTTTGCGTCTTTATATATCAGGTCAATCCCTAACTTCCAAACTGAGTGTAATACCACGTTTTCAGAACTGACCTGCCTTAAACATGCATGAGGCCTGTACACGTGTGAGTCACTCAAGGATAAAAGAATCCTTCACGTACAGATCCTGCCTACAGTGAAGGCAGTTTCAAACTGACGCTATATAGACACCCGAACTACCGACAAAATATATGGAGGAATTTAAAAAAAAAATCGAAGTTAGAGAGCTCTAGACCAGCCGTGTTTGTTCTACTGCTGATGCAATAGTAACCTCGAGAAGGTCGTGGCTGTTCAACAAACATGGACGGTCTTCACTATGGACAGACATCCATTGGGCTAGGTAGGTGCATGGGAAACAACAGATGAGGCCACAGAAGGCCTAAGAAAGGTACGTTCTCCGCTTCATGGCGCCTTAGTAGTACTTTCCGACGGCTTTCCTGTGAGATCAAGGGACAGGACATTTCCTTAATAAATATATTTTCTTAAAAATATATTTTCTTAAAACAATTTTTTTTAGAACACCAGATTATATATCTTACTGTTCTTACTTTTCTTTACTTTTATAATATATATATATATATATATATATATATATATATATATATATGATTTTGAATTTGTATGTCTGATGATTTGGATCGTATTTACGATTCCAATGGAATAAATTATGACCATGGAATATTAGTGTTTAAGCCTTTTTATTATATCCTTACTCTGTCCTGGACATTGAGTTCTACCTGGATTCTTCCTTTTTTTTTTTTTTTTCTGAAAATATACATGTATTTTTTTATATATATTTTGCATATGTATGTATGTTTTCCACTAATATTATCTCTCTCTCTCTCTCTCTCTCTCTCTATATATATATATATATATATATATATATATATATATATATATATATATATAAAGGTAAAAATTCAATTCGTTTCGAAAAACCTTCAGTTTCTTGATTTGCTAATGATCAAATTAATTTCGAAGGAAAAAAAAAAAAAAAAGAAAAGAGCTGAAGGGACATGAACGTCTGTCGAAAATAATCGTACAGTATGCATAGGAGATTTAGGTTATTGGATTCGGCCCCGGCTCTCCTGATTATATAGTCGTTTAACCGTTTTTGCCCGCGTTTGTCTCTAAATCATTCCCTTCTTTTTTAAGCCGTTTCGAATAAATTTCTTCTCCACCCTCCCAATTGTTATGTTGTTTTTTTTGGGGGGGTTAAGGTTTAGTCACGTGGTCTTGGTCTTTTGTTTATCGCCTATAAGTATACAGTTTTCTTTACCTATTTAGCCATTTTTTCCTGACAACCGGCCGGGAGCAACCGGCCTTCGGGCTGGGTTGCGACCATATATAATATAATTTGGACCATATCAGGACCTGCTAAGACAAGCCAAGACCAACTTGGACTAAAAATTGACTAGCTTTGACCAGCTTGGACATGTTATAACCAATCTTTGACCAGTGACCCTATGCGGAAACGCTCGCGTTTCCATGAAAACGACCTTGTGTCACATCTTGACCACGTAAATTCAAGTAATCCCACGAAAAACGACCTTGTGTCACATCTTGACCCCGTGGGAGTCTGTAAATACCGCCAACTTTCCCTGACGATCCTTAGGTTAAACCTTGGTAGGTTTGTCTGGCCCTCTAGGTTTGAATATATATATATATATATATATATATATATACAGGTAGTAATTCGTTGATATAATCCAGGTGAGTCCTCTTAACAGAACATAGAATTTGAAATATGTTAAAACTGACTCACAAAAGAGCGCTCAATATTTATTTCATTAAACAAAGCAAATTTTCTTTACAATTGGAATTAAGATACGTTTAGTTAATGACCATTTTTTTTTCGTTTTTCTCCTTCTCGCTCCCGCTGCCCAGGCTCCTCTACCTGCATAATATAATTCCAGTAACGGTCCCTTTCTTCTCTCCATATATCCCACTTAGTCTCATATAACGCCCCCCCTCTTTTCTTTCCTCTAACTAACCAGTATCCCACTGCAAACTGATACCATAAACAGTTTGAAAAATCCTGCGAATTTTAAAATTAAAATTCGTGAATATATTAATTTAGTAAATGTATCTTAATTCCAACTGAAAAAGGTATATATATATACATATTAAAAAATTTAAAATCAAACTCGCGTTCAAAAACCAATAACTCATTTTCAATAGCATTTCGGATACAATAACACATATATTTTCGATGTCCTCTTATTACTAAGAGAAAAAAACAAGAACAACATCTATTATATACCTGAAGATGTCTGTAGGAACAGACGAAAGCTTGTAGTAAAAATAACAACTAATACGGCAGAAATTTATATAAACAAGGATCAATTTCATTCATAACGGATCTGGAGGTTTTTTGTGTACTATTTGAATTGTTTGCGATGATGGATGTCTCGCCATTTAAATCATTAACCTTGCATTAGTTTTTGTGAATAATTCATGTATATATATATATATATATATATATATATATATATATATATATATATATACCTTGGCCTATAACATATAGGGAATTACACCGGTTATCACTATATATAGTGCCAGTATTACCTACCCGGTGGTTAGCGACAGTACTGCAACTGCCTAGCTGAGTAGTACCCGTTTCCTAGAAAATTTGTATCTGTGAAATTAAATACACTTGTTCTTAAACCAACTTCGACTTGATTTTCTTTTTTTTTTACTATTGTGACACGACACAACAATATATATATATATATATATATATATATATATATATTTATTGACTATATGAACCTAATTTATCAAATAACCTACCTAGTTTTTACCTACGGGGATCGTCAGGGTGTACTGGTCAATACACTGACGTTCCGCTTAGGTGAAACCTAGGTACGTATATATGGCTCTTTAGGTTCATAGTTAGATTTACTCTACTAAGTGTATTGAGCACGTTACTTAGTTACTTTTGCTTTACTCGTGTTGGAGGTTTTTTTTCTTTGGACTCTGACCTTGGATTCTGGACGATTGATTTTGACTCAATTACATGTTCTTAATTCTTTCTTTTTTTATCTCTTATTTTTTCTTGGGCAATGGTTTCTTCATTTACAAGCCAAAACACCTATTGTTTTTCCAGACGATATATATATATATATATATATATATATATATATATATATATATATATATATCCATGTACAGGATTTTATGTATAAGGAATAAATTCAATAACCAAAAAAACACTATTCTTAAAAGGTGCTCAATACATGTAGAGAAAATATAATTTATTAAAGAATTAAAACATAAATATGTTATAAAATCACTACAAAATAGCCATTTTGCTTGAACACATCTGATGTCTTATCAATTGATGTCCCATTACCTGATAATACATTAGAAGTGTTGAAATATAATTTTATATTTGTAGTGATTTTATAATATATTTATGTATATAATTTTCGAATATATATATATATATATATATATATATATATATATATATATATAATATATTGAACAATAAAAATATATTAAGAAATTAAAATCTTCAGACACACTGGGTTGTATATTAATATACTTTCGTTTTTGTTATTATTTCATTTAGATTCCTCGACTAGTTTCGGCCAATATATATTGGAGATAGAAATTTGTACGCATTTACGAACGAACGAACGTATTTATTGAGATAAACTTACCTTCACTCAACGGAAGAATGTCACGGCAACTGATTTACCACAAAACACAATTAAATCCCAGGTTTACCCACCTCTTAGCCACCTCCCATTTTTCTTTCCCTGCTTACGATCTTCATTACCTCCGCACCCAATTTTCACGAAAACTCCTGATTAGATCGGAAGACATTTTTAATTAAAACTTCGTCAATTTTTTGGTTATTATCTAATGTCAGCCATATTGTTGTATGTTTGTTATCTAATTGTCATCGTTAGCTTTACAGGGTTTTTTTTTTATGTTCTTTGATTTGTTTTGTTTTTTTTTTCACTTGTCTTTATTTTAATCCGTGTCTTTGTTTGTTTCTTGGTCAGGAAGCCAGTAAGTTTTGTGTAATTAATTGTAATGAGTTTGTTACGAAAATAGAACCGCGCGCAAAAAAAAAAAAACAACTAAACAAAAAAGAAACTAATGATAAAATACTGCCGATGAAATGGCGAGGAAGATACAATCGAAATGAAAGGTGGGGAAAAATCGGAAGCGTAAAGGAAAATAAAGGAAGCAAAGATCGTGTGAGACATTTTACGCTTCTTGATATTATTGGGGTTGCTTTTTTTTTACCTACGTTTGCGAGCTTTGAGAAGTCGACTGTATGGCATTCGGTTAGAAAACAGACGGCAGGCTGAAGATTTTCGCAGAAGTCAAGGCAACATGGACAACCAAGAAAGTGTAACTCTACGATCCGTATCGATCTGGGATATTTTTTCTAGGAAAACAATAGATATTATTACTGTTAAATATGCTTAGAATGAAGAAGAACGTGTGCAAGTTGATAAAGGAAATATCCAAAAGGTGAGAAAACCAAAATGGAAAAAAAACACAAACAAAAAAGAAACACAGATACATATAAATCTACAAGGGCAAACAATAAACATAATACTTGAAAAATTGAATATATATATATATATATATATATATATATATATATATATATATATATATATATAATTATATATATATATATATATATATATATATATATATATATATATATATATGTTTCATTAAATAATATAGACATTTTTGGTGTCTATTTATTTTTTTAATGTAAATTCTTTTCATAACGTCTGATTGTTTAATAACATTATCATTAAACGAAGAAAGAAAATCACAATATTTGTCCATATTTTTTAATCCAATCTAAGCGTTTCGGCTTTTAAATGCGCCATTATCAAAGATGACAATTACTGTACAATATATTAAGCAATACACGGACAAGAATGTGATGATAGTCTGTTTCTGTTTACATGGATGATTTCCAAACAACGATAAACACGTGCATATAAGACGCTGGAAGAGAAAATCGCACCGCAGCTCATGACGTTACACATGACCACGCGAGAGTGAATTCGAGAAGTATTAAGCATGGGAAGCCGTTGGTATAAACCAATGGCTTCTGTTACCAATTATAGACATGTAAGGATATTTGTGGAGATTTCATAGTTTATTTTTTTTAGGTTAGGTTTCAATATATATATATATATATATATATATATATATATATATATATAAGTAAATGTGATGTATGTGTGTGTGTGTGTGTGTGTGTGTGTGTGTGTGTGCACGTGGTTAGTGTTCCTTATCTCGCTATGGTCGATTTGTCAGAAAATTCATTAATTGATGTTGTTATCGATCCAAGCGTACGACGCCTTTGGAATGTGGCTGTAAACCATACCACGGGTTGACCCAAGCATTGTGAGTGAAATTGGGTAGCTATATATATATATATATATATATATATATACTTAACAATAAAAAATATTATTATTTCAGTTGGATTCCTCGACTAGTTTCGGCCAACATGGACTTCATCAGGAGAACAAAGAAATTATGCTTGCTGGTTGCAGTGAACTACAGAAATTAATGCCTTGGTGGAAAAAATTATCCTTTATCGGTAATTTTCATTTGTTTTTTTATTTTTTTTTATTTTTTAACATGAATTTTGGACAGACCTTGTGTTGGTCAAACAGTCTCTTTTAAGTTGTTATTTGAGATAAGAGCTGGATGGATTCATGCTGCTCACAATTCCATTTGTCATTTTGACAGTTTTATGATTCCTGGAAAAGGATGTGTTTCTCTTATGTATTATTCATCTTTCTTTATATACATACACACACATATATATATATATATATATATATATATATATATATATATATATATATATATATATATATAGCCTTCATAATTCGTATGAGGACGGTCAGGTATAGGTATGTTCTTAAGTGAATAACCCATATCTACATTTTCCATATTATTTAAAACAGTGCTCGATAAGTAACCTATTTTTTAAATATAAATATTCGTAACTATACTGTTTCGAAAAAAAAAGAATTGAATTTGCCAATAATGAAATCAATCGAGGGAAAAAAAGTTTTTAAAAAAAAAGAAAGAGCTAGAAACATGAAAGTCTGTCGAAAAAAAATCGCACAGATACAGGTTCAAATAAAAAAAAAAACCTGACATGAGTAAACAACTAACAAAAGAGCTCGATACAACTGTAGAGCAGACCTAGATAAACCTAGTGAGCGGACCGTCAGGGAAAGTAGATATTTATATATATATAATTGATAATCTCGGATGGGGGAGATGATCCCAACGTGCGGCGATGCTGGGAAGTGCATGAAAAACACCACCGGTTGTTGGCCGAAATCAGGGGATTTGCTTAAATGGAAACTTTCGGAAGCTGTCGATTCCTGCGTACATGTGAAGTTACAATTTACGGTCACCGAAGTTTTGATCATACTAGTCTTATGATAACTAACTAACGCTCGTTCTGGTTGGTTCTCTGAGTGCTCAAATATACGTGCCTGAGCAAGCGTCTGCAACAGGATCAGCTACCTAAACTAGTAGGCGTGTATACTCGGGTATAAAAGGCCATCTATAACATATATAAGGTATCAAATTTAAAGGTAATTGTTAACTACTTAACACTACTACACTTTAACCTACGAATGAAGCATCAGGTGGAGACGCGAAAAAAGCACTAAAGTTTGAATTTCACTGAATATATACACCTAAATTAATTAACATGACAATGCTAAATCTTAAACAATACTTCCCAACTCTTGTTCAACCTTTCTTGGCCACAAAATTCATATCCTACATTATAATTGAGGCTTCTTTTACTATTTTCCACTTTATAGAGTATCACTTTTAGCCACCTTGACATTTACATAATATCATACTGTTTCTTGTATTTAACAGTTTATAATTATAAAATGTGCGTCTCAATTGTCCTGCTGTGGGGCCTATGCATAATTGTGGCCCCTGAGCACTCATAGTTCTTTTGTATACGATGTTTTTGCCAGACATTCTCCATCGAGGGGGCAATCCCTCATATTCCACAGTTATATTAAACAAAAAATGTTGTTTTGTGTTTTTTGCATATTCTATTATTATTATTATTATTATTATTATTATCTGGCTAGGTTCGGCAAGTAGATGTAGATCATTTTTATTGTATTTTTGTTGAATGTTTTATTTAGCATAGAGCCTTCGAGGTCGTGTTTCGCCAATAAGCAAAAGAAACACTTTTCCATCTTGTTTTTTACAACCATGTTAATATCTCTCTCTCTCTCTCTCTATATATATATATATATATATATATATATATATATATATATATATATATATATATATATATGTTTTTTAGGAATTAAATTCGATGTTTCATTCATGGCCATGTTTCTTTATATTCTGAAAAAGTTTTAAAAATGTTTTTCAGATGCCAAATTAATGTAACAACCTTTTGCTTCTGTGGGCATGAATCCAATAGGAAACGTGTGGTTTGTCATTAAAGGAGATATATAAGAATAGAAATAATGTATTCATCCAAACTCGATTTCTATGAATTAATAAAGACATCCGCAAATCACATTGGAATCGAAACTGTAGAAAAGGAAAATTTAAAGAATCGAGGACCCTGAACAGCTTCATATGGGTGGGGGATGCTACATGAAGGCCGTAAAGACGTCGCTGAATAGCATTGAAGCCGGATATATATATATATATATATATATATATATATATATATATATATATATATATATATATACCAAAAGTATGAGTTGGGGAAAGAGTCTCTGACTGATGTCAAATTTCGATCCTGGCTTGAACCAATCGGATGTCTAGCCACATTGATGACCTGTCATACAGCTAACCGGACTGTCTTTGGGTGACTATATATATATATATATATATATATATATATATATATATAGGCAGCAATCCTTAGTTTATGCATGTTTCTTTAAAAAGGACAGACAAGGTACTACGGTTAAGCTTTTATTTAATTTTTTCTTGTGTCCGAACAAGAGCATTCTTTTCTGGACAATAAATGTCAAAAAACTGTCAAAATATTTTACAGTTAATGAAAAGCGCTTTGTAATATACCTTTAGCCATTATCAAAGATGATTCAATTTTTCAGGTGACTGATACTTGATAATGGCTAAAGGCATAGCCGAAAGCAATCAGGTAATTAAACTATTTGGACAGTTTAGAACGATTTTGTCCAGAAAAGATGTGCTAATATTCGAATTGCAAAGAAAAAATTATATATATATATACATATTCGACTGGAATTCGAACTCGGCTCTACGATTCCTCAACCCAAGCCGTTATCCATTACTCCACCGTGCCTCCTAATTCCGGTCAAATCCATTACATTCACTTACGTGCTAATACCCTTGGGAAAGGTATGAATCCTCTTCTTCTCCCACCAGCTATGGGTAAAATAGCAGGACAGACAGTTCTATAGCCTTGGATGGCAGCTGGTCTAGAAGAAGGACAACTATGAATTCAAAACCTGCGGAGGGTCGTTTGGGAACCTTGTGGCATTCGGTGCACCAGGTCTCTGTATTCGTCCCTTCAAAAAGTGTGGATGGTACTGCACGAGGCCTTCACCACTATAATCAAATCTCATGTGCCGGTGTCGGGCTGTCCAGCTCCTGCCAAAGACGACGTAACATGTTCGACGTAACATTCACCAGCGCCTCAGCGAATTACAAGACTAGAGGAAAGGAAGAGAAAATATGATTTATATATGAATTATAAGGATTTCATAAAAAAAAAACATCAAAAAGAAAAAAGGTTTGTTACAGCTGACATTTAAGTTTTATATATAACATTCTGACATGATTAGTTTTTAGAAATAATTGATTATCCGAATTAAGAGACTTATTTCAGACAATTGCGTTATCATAAACATGACGTAGTTTGTTCTGGAGATTAAATAAAGATCTTTAAATAAGATTAATTCACAAACTGATCGAAACAGACTGAAACAGATAGAGAGATAAATAGATTTGAAAATATTGACATATATATATATATATATATATATATATATATATATATATATATATAAATAGTCTTAATATGAGCTAAATTTATGGGATTTTTTGCTCAATATCAGAGATAGTGCGGCCTGACGATTGCATCTAGCATGAAACAGACTGTCGCCTCTAATGTGTTGGCTTCTATGTTCACTTATATATATATATATATATATATATATATATATATATATATATATATAAACTGACATAAATAGATTAATATGGATTGTCTGAGATAGATAGATACATAGATTTAAAATACTGATATATATATATATATATATATATATATATATATATATATATATATATAAACTGATATAAATAGATAGATATGGATTTCTGAGATAGATAGACATGTATAAAAGAAATAAATAAATAAATATATAGATATAGATATAGATGAATAAACTGAGATAGATATGAATGAACTGATATAGATAGATTTGAAAAGACTGACATTATATATATATATATATATATATATATATATATGTATCTCAAGACTGAGATAAATAGATATATGGATATAGATAGATATGGATAGGCTGAGATATACCGATAGACTAGACAGATAGATAGAAAGGATAGATAGATTTGAAAAGATTGAGGTAGATGAAATTAGACAAATATAAATAGATTTGAAAAGTTTGCGATTAATAATATATATATATATATATATATATATATATATATATATATGGATAGGCTGAGATAGATAGATATATAGATAAGTAGGTAGGTATAGAAATTAGGTATATAGGTAAATAGATAGAAAAAGAATTAAATGAATAATGTTCCCAGAAAATTAATAGATATAAGGTAAACTGATTTTCAAATCTCCTTTCTCACTGTCGACAAACCACAAAAATACCTTGAGCAGATTTCGGTTCGGTGACGCATAAAAGACAACAAAAGGGGCAATAATCGCATGAGGCTAGGAAATAATATATATATATATATATATATATATATATATATATATATATATATATATATATATGTATAAAATTTCGATCCCTACCTTCTCCCCTAGCGCACACAGAGAAATTCCTCTTTGAATATCATATTTCCCCAAACCTGCTTCTATCGGATTTTTTTTTCCTGTTTTCTGCATGTTTGCTTATTTAATGTGTGTGTGTTTGTGTTTATTTCTTCGAGTCTAGACTCGAGGACATGGCACCTTCCGCTAGTCACGTGACATTTTCGCGCCATCGCAGGCGATTCACGATAATTCCTTGTTTTGAATACTCGTTTCAGCGTGTCGCAGAGAGAAGGAAAAAAAAATGCCTCCATCGGGCGCTATATATGAACTCACTCACAGATAGATACACAGATACGCAGGCACACAAACACAAACACACACACCGACACAAGCACACACAGAAACACACGCACACATTCCGTCTCCCACAAACGCAGCACATAAACGCTCTTACAAACTTGCACATACAGTCACACACAGAGACAAAACACGCATTATCACCATCTCTTTTGCGCATGTCCGCGGCGTACAGCCAAATTACATTAAATACCGGTTCCCGTACGACGACCGAAGTTAAGCAACGTCGAGCCTGGTCAGTACCTAGATGGGTGAGCATTTCGGAATACCTCTTTTGCGCACGTTCGTTGCGTACAGCCAAATTACATTAAATTCCGGGTCCCGTACGACGACAGAAGTTAAGCAACGTCGAGCCTGGTCAGTACCTAGATGGGTGACCATTTCGGAATACCAATTTTGCGCACGTTCGTGGCGTACAGCCAAATTAGATTAAATACCGGGTCCCGTACGACGACCGAGGATTAAGCATAATTCGAGCCTGATCAGTACCTAGATAAATGACCATTATGAATACCTCTTTTGCGCACGTTCGTTGCGTACAGCCAAATTACATTAAATACCGGGTCCCGTACGACGACCGAAGTTAAGCAACGTCGAGCCTGGTCAGTACCTAGATGGGTGACCATTTCGGAATACCTCTTTTGCGCACGTTCGTGGCGTACAGCCAAATTACATTAAATACCGGGTCCCGTACGACGACCGAAGTTAAGCAACGTCGAGCCTGGTCAGTACCTGAATGGGTGACCATTTCGAATACCTCTTTTGCGCACGTTCGTGGCGTTATATAAATTATATTAAATACCGGGTCCCAAAAACGACGACCGAAGTTAAGCAACAAAAGCCTGGTCAGTACCTAGATGGGTGACCATTTCAAACCCTCTTTTGCGCACGTTCGTGGCGTACAGCCAAATTACATTAAATACCGGAAAATACGAGGACCGAAGTTGAGCAACGTCGAGCCTGGTCAGTACCTAGATGGGTGACCATTTCGGAATACCAGGTATTTTACAGCCTAAGAATTTGCAGGTAGTGTAATGGATAATCGGTGATATGAGTTTTTATATATATATATATATATATATATATATATATATATATATATATATATATATATATATATATATACACACACACACGGGGTAGTGGAAAGCGGCCTGGACTGAGGAATCCGAAAGTCGAATCCATTACATTCACTTACGTGCTAATACCCTTTGCAAAGGTATTAATTGATTAATTTTCCCTTCAGCTATGGGTAAATAGCAGGACAGACTGTGTTCTATAGCCTTGGATAGCAACTGGTCTAGGAGAAGAACAAGAATCTGAATTCAAATCCTGCGAAGGGTCGTTTGGGGACCTTGTGGTACGTAGTGCACCATGTCTCTGTTTTTTTTTTCTTTTAAAATGTGGTTAGTAAAGGACAAAGCCTATTTATATTATTTATCAAATCATATTGTAGCTGAGCACGGAATGATGCAAATGCCCAAATTTTTATCAGCAAAATCTTTACCTTA
>CAHIKZ030001807.1:277500-292500 GCA_903632075.3 Acanthosepion pharaonis
AAACCTTGCTTTGTACCGTTGGAGATAAAAAAAAAAAAAAGACGTCCGATTGCTCCCTTCCCGAACTTACAAAGCTTTCATTCCTTAGTAAAAGAAGATGGCCCTCGTTCAGGTCATCCCAAAACCTCAACCATTGATGTTGTTCATGAATTTTTAGGGAGCCAGAATCCTAGGCCGACATCAAAATGGCTCCACTTCTTCTATTATTTATGTATTCACCGTATGATTTTGCGTGGTTTTACTTACATAATTTACATTCTTCGGACTGTTATACTCGTCTTCATTGCCATATTCACAACGTTACGGTCGCTGTACGCCCTGGCCTTCTTCAGGTGATTAGAATTTCTATCCGAACCCTTTATTCTGTCTTAAGTGTTCTATTCATATCCACCAGTCTATTTCTCTCTCTATTTATTTTCATATCCATCTCTCTATCTGTCTATATCTCTGAGATGAGGTACTATGATTACTTGCATTATTTACATTTATCCTCATGTTCATTGCCATATTCACAACGTTTCGGGCGTTGTACGCTCCGGCCTTCTTCAGATGATTGGAATTTAGAAAACCCTTTATTCTATTTTAAAATTATATATATATATATATATATATATATATATATATATATATATATATATATATATAGCTTTAGTTAATAAAAGAAACTCTGGAGTCTGGATGCTGATTGATTTTATCTTAATCTTCCAGACTCAGAGGACTTAAACGGTTACATCATATATATATATATATATATATATATATATATATAATGGACGAATTACTTAAATTATTAGTCAAGTTGAATCAGACCAAGAAACAGGAGTATTAAAAAGTACTCAATACATGTGTGAGAAAAATAAAATAAAACTAAAAATAACATATAAGGCTCATTTTTAACTTTAAAAATCAAGAGATCAGTTAAATACACTAACTTGGTTTCAACCTTACGAGTATCCTCAGGCAATTTTCTTGGTAAAAAACCATGTGAGGATACCGTAAGTTTTGAAACTAAGGTAGGTAAAATAACCTTCTGATTCATATATATATATATATATATATATATATATATATATATATATATATATATGTGTGTGTGTGTGTGTGTGTGTGTGTGTATAAAGGACTAACGGACATATATTTTATCCCGACATTTTTTTTTATAATTTCAAACGTTATTTAATATATACTCGTGTTTTAAATAGACGACTCGTTTTTTTTTATTTTAAATGGTATATATTAAGTCTATCAGCAGACGCACTCGAGAATACGTACTAAAGAAAATGCCTATTCCGACAGGCTTCGCACCTGCGTCCGCCTTTGCAGGTGAAATATTTTTATTTGATTTTTGTTCCCACACTACAGCTATTAATTCTTTTCCTTCTTCATAGTAAATACATCGGATTTTCTTTTCGCTATGAAGTTCTGACAGTCCCAAAATGATGAAACTTCAAATGTTCACCCCAATCCGTTTGAATAAACCTTGAAATTGGCAAAATATTTCTCTATTTCGTCTTCTCGTCCTTGTTCCTTCACCAAACTGAAGGCGATATATTCTTTGTTTGCCAAATAGGTTTATTGGTAACGCAATTGATAATGAGTGCGAAGCTAGTATGTTTTCTTTTTTTTACTCTCTTTCGACCTCTTTTTCTTTCACTACTCTTAACTTACGTCTTTTTCTTTCGCTTTCCTTTGATCAACGTAATTTCGCTTCTTTTTTTTGGGGGTGGGGGAACAGGAGTAGAGGTTTATCCCTTGTTTCCTGTTCAGGACTGGATTTCCCGTTTCTTCAAAGGTTTACTTCAAATTTATACTTCTAAAAACCCCACATAAACTCTGCAATTTTATTTACTAATTATTTATTTATTTCGTTTTGTTCGTCCTTAATATGAGTAGATAGGTTTGCCTATCGTCCGGTTCACACTCCCCCCCGCTCTTTTGAACAGAAGTAGAGGTTTATTCTTTGTTTAATGTTCAGGATTAGGTTTCCGGTTCCTTCTAAAGTCTACTTCAACTCTATACGTCTAACGTCTTCCCCTAAGCACTGTAATTTTATTTACTTATTATTTTCTCCTCAGTTTGATTAAAGAAGCGACTATCACCAGTCTCATACTCCTCCCCACTCTTTTTAACAGGAGTAGAGGTTTATCCTTTGTTTCTTGTTCAGGATTGGGTTTCCGGTTCCTTCTAATGTTTTCTCATTCTCTTTTACACAGTATCCCCTTACGTCTTCGTGGCATCATCGCCTTGCCTGGGGTGAACTGATTTAAAAAAAAAAATTCTACACACAGTTGAACAGAACTATATTACATTCCTTTAAGAAAATAATGATATCTCCCTTCTGAACGCTTTGGGTGATCATGCAACTTCACAGATTCTGTGAAATGTCATGGTTTCCAGGGAAAAGGTTTTCCGTTTCTTTCTTCAAGGTTTTAAAGGCAGACGTGTGTTTTTCTTATACCGACTATCTGACAAAGCTAGAGAGTCCAGTCTACAGTGCTACTTAATTATACTAGGGGAGGGTTGTTTTGCTTTTATTCAAATTTCACTTTATCGTCTTCTTTAACAATTCTCTTCTTTCTTGATTCTTTTTTTCTTATTTATTTATATTTTTTTCCTTTTTATCTATCCTTTAGTTTTTTCTTCCTTTCTTTCTTTCTTTTTACCTTTCTTTCTTTCTAATAGACTTTTTTCTTTCTTTTCTTCCTGGATTCCTATAAATTCTTTCTTTCTTTTATTTCTTTTATTCCTTTTATGCTTTGTTTATTTCTTTCTTTGTTTTTCCACCTTACTCTCTTTCATTGTCTTTTTTTCTCTATCACTGTTCTTTTCTACATTTGTTTTATTTATCTTTCTTTCTTTCTTTCGTGATAGAAGATTATTGCTTTATATTTTCTTATTGGATTCTTCTTAGTTTTTCTTCCCATTTTTACTTTCTTTCATGATTTATTTTACTCGTATTCCAAGCAATTTCAGGATTAATTTATTTTTTCTTTATATTAATAAGTTATTCTTTCTTTCATTCTTCTTTCCTTCTTATTTAATGACATTACTTCTTTCTTTCTTTCTTTCTTTCTTTCTTTCTTTCTTTCTTTCTCACTGTTTAATTTCTACCTGAATCTTTGCCTGTTTTTTTGTTTCTTTCTTTCTGTACCATATATTTAATTTCTCCCCATATCTTTCTTTCTTTCTCTATTTTTTCTTTATGCAACATTCTTTATTTCTACCTCGGTCTTCTTTCTTTCTATCTTTCTTTCTTTCTATCTTTCTTTCTTTCTTTCTTTCTTTCTTTCTTTCTTTCTACGCCACTCTGTTCATTTCTATAACAGTCTTTGTTATCCCCCCACCTCCCTCTATCACAGTCTTTGTTTATGCCTAGGGCAACTTCTTTATTTCCCCCTTACTCTGTTTCATTATCTTTTTTCTCTATCCTTCTTTCTTTTTTCCTTCTTTCTTTTCTTTCTTTCTTTCTTTCTTTCTTTCTTTCTTTAATTTCTTTCTTTCTTTCTAGGCTAATCGGTTTTTTTTCTACATTATTTCTTTCTTTTTTCCTTTTTCTTTCTTTAAAACATTTTCTTTCTTTCTTTCTAGGCTAATCGGTTTTCTCTTTCTACATTATTCTCTTTCTTTCTTTCTTTCTTTCTTTCTTTCTTTCTTTTTCTAGTTTCCTAATCAGTTTTCTCTTTTCACATTATTCTTTCTTTTTTCTTTCTTTCTTTCTTTCTTTCTTTCTTTCTTTCTATCCCAAAAATCGGTTTTCTTTCTTTCTTTTTAATTTTCTTTCTTTTCTTTCTTTCTTTCTTTTTAATCGGTTTCTCTTCTTACATTATTCTCAGATTTTCCTCTTTCTTTCTTTCTTTCTTTCTTTCTTTCTAGGCCAATCGGTTTTCTCTTTCTACATTATCCTCTTTCTTTCTTTCTTTCTTTCTTTCTAGGCCAATCGGTTTTCTCTTTCTACATTATTCTCTTTCTTTCTTTCTTTCTTTCTTTCTTTCTTTCTTTCTATACCATACATTTCATTTCTACATAAATCTTTCCATATTTATTTTCTCTATTTCTACCTGTTTAATTCTTTCTTTTTTTCATTCTTTCTTTCTTTTTTCTTTCTTTCCTTCTTTCTTTCTTTCCTTTTCTTTCTTTCTTTCTTTTTTCTTTCTTTCTTTCTTTCTTTTTTCTTTCTTTCTTTCTATGCCATACACTTCATTTCTACCTCAATCTTTCCATATTTATATATTTTCTCTGTTTCTACCTGTTTAATTATTTCTTTCTTTTTCTTTCTTTTTTCTTTTTCTTTCATTTTCTTTTCTTTCTTTCTTTCTTTCTTTTTATTTTTTTCTTTTTTCTTTCTTTCTTGCCTACTTTCTTATTTACTTACCTATTTTCTTTCTTATTTACGTAATGATTTTTTCTTTCTTTCTTTCTTTCTTTCTTTCTTTCTTTCTTATTCTTTCTTTCTTTTTTTCTCCCTTTCTTTCTTTCTTTCTTTCTTTCTAATTTAATGTGCTATGTTGTTTAGCCATTTTCTTCCTATTTATTTCCTTTAATAATTTCTTTATCTATTCTTTTTACCATCTTGAATGTTTAATCATTTGTGACTCTTTTTTTTCCTTTTATTTTTTATTGCCATCTTTTCATGTTTTTATTGTTGCTTTCAAATTCTTTATCTATTTTCTTCCTTTATTTCTTTCTTGATTATTGCATTCTTTTTATCTTTCTTCTTCCCTCGCGACATTTTTTTTTTTTTTCTCATTCTTTTCAAGACTCTTCTTTTCAATTTTTCTCTGCTGATTTCTTTTCTCCATCATTCTTTCCTAACTTTCAGTCATTTCTTACCCTATTCTTTCTTTCTTTTTTCTTTCTTCCTTTATTCATTCTTCCTTATTCTCTTACCCTTATTCATTCTTCCTTTTTTTCATTCTCCCTTATTCTTCCTCTCTTTCTTTCCTTATTCGTTCTTTATTCATTCTCCCTTATTCTTTCTCTTTTATTCATTCTCCCTTTCTTTCCTTATTCTTTCTTCCTTTATTCATTCTCCCTTATTCTTTCTCCCTTTCTTTCCTTATTCTTTCTTTCCTTTATTCATTCGCCCTTATTCTTTCTCCCTTTCTTTCCTTATTCTTTCTTTCCGTTATTCATTCTCCCTTATTCTTCCTCCCTCATTCTTTCTTTCTTTATTCTTTCTTTTTCCTTACTTCTCTACATCCCGTTTTCTTTCTGCTTCCATATTATTTTTTCACGCTTCTTTTATCTATTTCTCTAATTCCCATGATTCCTTGCACATTAACCATTATTTATTTTTCGTCTATGCATCTCTTTCATTTTGACTTGCCCGCCACTCGAATCAACACAAACTTGCTTCTTTTTTTTCTTTTTTTTCTACAAACAGAAAGATCATCATTGCATTCACTAAACCGTCGATACGTTTCCATTCGTTGAAAATATTCTTTTCATGTCGTCACCCGGTCAAAATCCCCGGTATAAACACAACTGTTTGAATCATTTACGACAAAGGAACACCCTCCTTTCGCCGATCTTCCGCCATGTCTCACCAAGGGAAACTTTAAGACATTAGTACGCGTGCGCAAAGATTTGAAAGTTTTTCCTTGTATCAATCATTATTCCGATAATAATGGTGAGCGGATGGCATGATGGGACACGAGGGAACGCCTTCGACGATAATGACGCGAGAAAGAAGAAAGGTTCGGCTTATAAAATGCATTGAACCCACCGAGGGAAAACTGATAGAAAAACGTGAATACTTTCCCTATCTCTATGCAAACACCCATTTTCTTATGTACCCCGACATTAGTGCAAAAGCGAATGCAAGCGACTCTGGGCAAGTAAAAAATCCTTTGTGATTAACAGGCGCATGTCATAATGAAGTTTCTAACCAATAATAACGCCATAGTAAATTTTTTATCAAGGCTGGTTAGTTGGTACCAAGTGATTATATATATATATATATATATATATATATATATATATATATATATATATATATATATATATATTATAATAAAAGAAAGAACAGTAAGTTATATAATATGTTGTTCTTATTAATATTTTTATTTTTACGAAACAGTGCTCAATGTAAATTTATATGCATACATATAAATTAACTGATTCAAAAATATGGTTTCATCGCTACACAGGAATTACCAAGTTTCAAAAATAGAAACGAAAAACTTCAAATTCAATTATATAATTAAATTAAAGGCTCTATTTCTGTTTCATTTCAAGCGAATTTTGGAATAACTTATTTTGAAATTTACTGAGTTTTATAAGCACCTACATTCATAATATTTGTCTCCAAGGCTACGGGCAAATCCAATCATTTTGACAAGGGTCTGTAACGTGTTCATTTTGACTGCCGACTATTGTATCAAATATGAGTTACTTTGAGAAAGAGATTAAGTCTAGGTAGGGTAGGGGTGCATTTTTCAACGGATTATGACATCCGTTCAACGCATGTCGTCTGGTCTTTTTTCAACGTCAAAAAGTTTTTCGGTATTTTTATCCGTTAAATTTGTACTTGTATACATAAAGATTCTTTTTAAAAGGGGTGTTTGGATTAGAATACATTGTATTGAACAACAATTTTACAATAATATTTTTAGTTTTAATTATTAACAGACTATATCTCTTTTTAAAATAAATAAATGTAATAGAATTACTTAATTTATTTAAAAATTATTATTAAATATAAATATGTATATTACAACTCATTTTATTTATTTATTTATGCTTATTTTCAAATATTATTTAAGGAAAATTTGTGACAATGTCGGCAAAGAATAGCTATTTCATTTCTTTGATTCAGTATTTTTTTTTTGTTTTTATAAACCTAGTAATATATAGTTTTTTATATATGCATTAAAAATATTATATGGGTCATTTAATGACCTACATATTCTAGCTTTTCTTATTAATTTCCATTTTACTGTAGGTGTTTTATTGGTTTCTTTTTTAAATGCCATGAAATATTCCGATAGGGACGTCTGATTTCGGTATTTATTAATATTTCAATTATAGGTAATTTAAAAATATGGTTACATTGCTACACATCATGAAATTACCATGTTAAAAAAAACAGAAAATAAGATTAATGAAAATTCAATTATTTAATTAAATTAAAAGAAAAGTTGATATTCATTTTCATTTCATGAATTTTGCAAATAAACCTTGAAAAAGTACATTAGTTTTAAATTTCCAAACAAATTAATATTTGTTTCGAAAGGTTACTGGGAAATCCAATCATTTTGACAAGGGGTTGAATTTTGCCTGTTCATTTTTTAATTGCCGATTTATTTTGTATCAAATATGAGTTAACAAAATAGGTCATTTGCCTTTAAAAAATTATGACTGAATCCATTCAATAATGTCGTCTGGTTTTTTATCAACGAGAAAAAAATTTTTCAGCGTAACTTTCTTCTGTTAAATGTAAATTTGTATGCATATAAATTCTTTCTAAAAATTATGTTTGAATTAGAATAAACAATGTTAAAATATTTTTTAATTTTAAAACTATACTACTCTATCAAAAAATAAAAGTTAAATATATTTAAGAAAACAAATGTAATAGTTTGATAAATTATTTAAATATATATATTTTAAAATTCTTAAATTATTTAAATAATATATACATATATTTAATATTTAAATATATATATATATATATATATATATATATATATATATATATATATATATATACAAAATTATTTAAATATAAATATATTGTTATTATATTATTTATATATATATATATATATATATATATATATATATATATATATATATATGAAAATTAAAAAAATAAAAATAATAAAAAAGTGAACAATATTTAAAATATTATTTTTTTTTTAATTTTTAATTACTAATAGACTATACTACTTTTTTAAAATAAATGTAATAGAATATTATAATTTTTTAAAATATATATATATATAATAATGTATTTTAAATAAATGTATATTCCTATTATATTACAATTTTCTAATTTTCCATGGTTAAAACCATAAAATTAAATCGTAATAATGATTAATTCATCAGACCTAAAAATTCAAAAAAATATTTTTTAATTGTGAATATATAGGTTATAAATATATATATATTTTCAAATTAAATATCCTTCTTTTAGTAAATTTACGATAATTATTAAATAAAAAAAACGTTGTCCTGCTATTTAACCCAATGGCTTAAATAAGGGATTCAATCAATTTAAAATTTCCCAAGAATATTAGCACGTAAATTTGAATGATAATGGATTTTTAGGCCTTAATTGGAACTCGTTATAATATGATTCCACAATCCAAGTTTGAAACACATCTATACTTAAAATGAAAACCGTGCCAAAAAGGGGGGGTTTCTTAGGGACCTTGTTGGCAGGTAGTGCATCAGGTCTCCGAAATATTCAGGCCTTCATAAAATGTTAACAAACCATGGTCCTGCGAAGTATTCACCATTATAATCAAATTTCATGGCCGGTGTATTTTTTGTCCGTTAATATTTCAGAAACTGATTTGACCTTGACCCTCATACGTCGAATGGAACGAGAGATATATGATATATATATTCTAATATATCAAATCATTGGCTTCCCATGTACATTTAAAATCAATCAATTACAGAAAGGGTTACAGATTTGTGTAAAAATAATAAGGAAAAGCGAAACATTATTAAACCTTTGAGAAATTTATAGATTTGTGTGTTTTGAATCGATAAATATTGATTGATATTACATTTACATTTTGTAGATCAAATTTTATCCTGATTAAATGAATTCAAGATTTTTGAAAATAAGTAAATATATAAATTAAAAAATATTTTTAAATAGAAATTATATATTACATCTAGCTAAATTAATTGCATAAATTTGAATGCGCTCGAAACTTTTAAAAAAATGAAATTCTTTTTAAAATCTTCAAGGCCATTTCAAATTTAATGATCGAATAATTCAACATCATCCTTGAAATTTTTATATCTGTCAGTATTTCCCTCTTTTGTCCATTGTATCATATTTTAAAAGCTTTCCTTTATGATTATTTGCCTGATAAATGAAGAGCCACTGTTTTTCTTAATTTATATTTTTTTCCTTAGCTTCATTTTTTTATAAAAAAAAAAATCAAAAAATCATCCTGTTATATGTTTAATCCATTTATTTCTTTTTAAACTTGAAATGAATACAAAAAAAAAATTCTCTTCTGAAATAAAAATTTGATTTTCTTTCATGGTGCTCAGTTTTTTTAAAAGTCGATTAAAAAGATTTATCCATGAAATCCGTAATGTTTTTTTTCATTGCAAAACATTTTGCAAAGGTAATATATTTTTGAAACCTGTTATATATATATTTTTTTAGATTTTATTGATATATATATCATTATATATATATTTAAGAAAAAATATTTTTTATCAGTGATAAATTTATACCGCAATTAGTCTGAGTGAGTCTGGTAAATAATTTAAAGTGAATGGCATGATGGGACAAAGCGGAAAATAAAACAACGATAATGACGCGAGAAAACCATACGTACAAATGGACCGGATTTTTTCACCTTCATAGTTTTTTTTTTTCACATATTGAAGCCAGTCGAATGTTCATAGATATACAAAACTAAAAACAAACTGAGGATAAAAATTAAATTTACGAATGTTTTCTGAATCCGCGTACTGGGAAGACGATAAATTGCGTGTTTTGCATCCTTAGGAAGATGAAATAAACATCCGCGTAATTGATTATGACGATAAACTAAATCCGCGTCCTGGGAAACAATCAGTTTCTGCAAAAAAATTGGGGACGACGATAAACAACATGGCACCTCCTGGGCAAGACGAAAACTTTTTCCATTTTGATGAGGAAAACGATAAACTACATCCACGTCAATTTCAAAGACGATAAATTACATCTGCGTCAAGGTAAGACGATAAATATATTCACGTAGATGGATAAGCCCCATATCAAATATATTTTGAGGAGCGATGAACCACCTCTTAATTGCTGGTGTTCCCAGGTGATATTGAAAACGTGGTAGCACCTTTTAGGGTGAATTTTATGGGAAAATATAGTTAAACAATCAAACTACTATTCAATACATTTAACGCTTTAAAAAAATAGGTTTTAATACTTGCAATATTTTTTTTTTAAGAAAAATTATTACCAACAATACATTATTACAGACAATGAAGAAGAAATTATATAGCAATACATTTTTGGAAAAAAATGTACCAACAAAAAAATCCAAAATGCATTAAATCTTCAATCATTGAGGTTGATATACCGTAAAACAAAATAAATCAAACCAAACGAAATACGTTATTTATTATTCCGCACAATGTATTTTTCGAATAAATAACAACACATTAAAAAGTAATGAAACATCTACTTCATAAAACCCACTTAGTTTTCTTTTCTCCCTTTTCCACTCTTAGATGATGAATTATGTTTTATAAAAAATTTTAATTTTTGAGCCAAATTTTCATAAATTTTATAACACGCAACAATATATACTTATATAAAAAATTATGTGTGGATATTCGTACTGTAGGGATAAAGTCTGGATTATGAATTTTGCTAAAGATATATTTAAATATCAATTATTAGGCTGTCTGATGAAGTTGGTACATTCATAAAAACATCAGATTCAGTTTTTTGGTATTTTTAAAAAGAAAAAAATGTTTTTTGGTCCTGCTCGGGCGTTTTTAAAGTATGTTTTGGTACCATTTTTTTTGCATAATTTAATGTTCTCGAAAAATATTATAGGCATTAATGAAATACGCTTTGAGGCAGATATGCCATAAAAAAAAAAAAAACAAACCTGATCTAAAAATGATTCCTTACAAATACATATATATAAATATATTTATATATATATATATCTATACGGCATTAAATAACAAATCAAAGGTTGATATGTTAATTTAATTATTAGAAATGACGTCGTCCCCTGGTCGCAGCGCCAACTGTGACGTTCTATCCTGGTCTACCACGGCACCAGTTGTGACGTCCCTAAAAACAGCACCAATTGTGACGTCCTCGCCGCGGCGCCAGCTGTTCGCTCCTCGCTGCTCCGTTCGGGTGTCGCTGCTCCAAACGTGACGTCCGCCTGTCGCGTCAGTCGTGTTGTCTCGTCCTGTGACGACCAACTGGCTTGGTATCGGTCGCGGCACCCAAATGTGACGTTCTAACCTTTTGGAGATTCGGGTGGGAATCTGGTTAGATTTGATATCAGCCTCGTCGTTCCCAACTCGCTTCCAACGCCTGGTTACAAAGGTAACTGCATTGATCTCCAGTCTGCCTACCCACGTTGTGAATTGATCTTAGGCAGACGAGATCAAACACTGGTTGGGGCCGTAATGCAAACTGAGTTCAACGGGGGTGATATCACACAAATATGCATAAAAGAAAATAAAATGAAAACTCAAAAGTTCAAAGTATCAAAGAAAAAAGGTAACAAACTTTATGTCTAGTTGTTCGATACATAGGACTGCATCTATCTCCCGACTCGTTCTATGGATTGTGACACGTCGTTTTCCGTTAGGCGAGTTTTAACGCTTCAAGTTGTTGGCTCTCTAAGAAATTGGTTTTTCGGTGTGTCTTCGGACGAAAGTCGAAAAAAAAAAAACTTATTTTGGTGGTCTGGATCTAAGTCGCTCTTCAAAATAATTGTTCTTGGGTTGAAGAGGAGTCCGGAATTTGCGTGAATCTTGGTCAGCTATCTGCGAGGCGGCTTTGGTACTGAGACTGAACTCGAACTGCAACTCAACTCAAACTGAACTGGAACTGAACTTACTGGAACTGATTTCTGCTCGTTGGGGCTTCGCTTATATGGACGCCGACCAAAACCGGGGTGGGTCTGTCGGCGCGTCGGGGGTTCCTCGATAATTCTAAATACATATCCACCTCTTTTTTTATTTCTGGTTAGGAATTTTCCACTTTTTTCCATTTTTGGGAACCTTTCCTCACTCCCACCTTCTCACCATACTTCAGAGGGCGGAACTGCCCTCCCCACTTCTTCGTAGCCTTCTCATACTTATACTCTGGATGGGCGTCGACAGCCTCCTTTCGTGCGTCACGTGATCACCTCGACCAATGAGGTCTTGGATGGCTTTGTTTCGGGATGCTCGAAAAAAAAATTATCTTTCCTCCTCCTTCGTGCGTCACGTGATCACCACTTGACCAATGATGTCTTAGTCGGGCGTGGACGAATCCGCGGCTTTGTTTCGGAAAAAAAAAATATCTTGCTTAACTAAAAAAAAAAAAAAATTATCTTTCTTTTTCCTTTTCTTCCTCTTAATCGCCGTTATCATTTCTCTAGCCGCAAACGGACAATATGAACAATTCTTTGGTCATAACTCTTGTTCTACACGTGGTTTTCGTCATTATTTTATCGCTAATTATCCGAATGGGTGGTCTTTTTAACACGGCCAACGTCGTCCCCGAAAAAAAAAAACATTTCTGGGTTCCCATTCATTTTTTTTCGGTACATATTTCTGATAACATAATTTTATTATCGCAGGCCAAAGATGTTCCGTCGAAAGAAATCGGTCAGTGGACACTCGTGTGGTGGCTTTTTTTAATTTTTTTCATATCTGTCCAAAGTCCTTTTAGTTGCCTGTTTTTCGTCACTTATCGAAATAACATTTTCATTTGAATTTTTCTTTGGCCAGTCGGTCTGTAGTTGATAATAAGATGCCTTCCCGTACCAATAGTTTGTTTTCATATCCTTAGATAACACAGCCGTTATCAAAACATATCTGATTCTTTCTTTCTTTCCTTTTTTTTTTACTCAGAATTTCCCTGTCATTGTAATGACACCCTTTCGCCATTTGTTACTTATCAAAATATCCTTTATCCATTGTCTCTTAGCCGTGTGTGTGTTGTTGCTTATCATCCACGATTCGGTCCTTAGCCCTTTCTTTTTTTCTTCTTTTCTTTCTTTTTTTTTTCTGCCTCGTTAAATGGTGCCACACGAACAATATACAAAATTTTTATTCAGCAATAAACAAACCGATATAAATTGATATGCCGTAAAACAAAATAAGCCAATGATTGATCTAAAAATTTTTTTTTACAAATAATTCATTTTTTTATTTATATTAATCTATCCTAAAAATATTGTCGGCATTAAAAAATATCCCATTTGAGATTGATATGCCAAAAACAAAATAAACCAAACCAACAAATCAAAACCAAAGAATACATATTCTATTAAAAACAAATCTATATAAAAAATGTTGTCAAGAAATAAAAAAATAACCCATTAAGGTTGATATGCTTTAAAAAAAATAAACCAAACCAATTATTAAAAAGAATACTATATTCTATTCATACGAATCTATCCTAAAAATGTTGTAAAATTAAATAACCCATTGAAGGTTGATATGCCGACAATTTCAAAAAATTAAATAAATAAAACAAATCTAAAAATATAAAGAATACATATTCTATTCAAATTTAAATCTTTTCCTAAAATGTTAAATCATTCGGCATTAAATTTAAAATTGAGGTTGATATTAATTTAAAAAAAAATAAAACATCAAACCAATCTAAACCAAATACATATTCATATTAATACAAATTTTATCCATATATGAATCTAAAAAATTAAAAAAGGAATTTTAAAAACAAAAATTTTAAATTTTCAAATTGAAAAATTGATATTCTTTTTTTTTTTCAATTATTTTAATTCAATCCAGCTTAAAAATAAATATTGAGGTTGATATTCTAAAAAATAATCCAATCAAAAATTAAATATGAAAATCAAAATTCTATTCAAATGAATCAAAATGATCCATTTTTTTTAAAATAATTATTTTAAACCATTTTTGAATTTTAAACCAAAATACATAACTAGATATTAGAATCTTTTATAAAAATAGGTATGGGTATTAAATAACCAATTGAGGTCAATATATTGTAAAATCAAAAATAAATCAAAATTTGATGTGAAATAAAATGCCTCAAAACAAAAAAAAATAATATTTATGTTGTAAACAAAGAAAAAATTATGCCAAAAACAAAATAAATCATTAAATTGATCATAACTGATTTATTTATTCAAAAAGAATACATATTCTATTCATAATTTGAGGTTATATATGTTTAAAAAAAGAAAATAAACCAAACCTGAAATACAAATTGATTTATCAAAAAAGAATTTAATATTCTATTATTACGTTGAGGTTAATATTCTAGGCAAAAACAAAATAAACCAAACCTGATTACAAACTGATTTATTGAAAAAGAATTTTACATATTCTCTTCATGCGATCGATTTACGAAAAACAAAATTTATTAAATAACCAATTCATTTGAATATGCCATAAATGGAAACCAATATTTAAAAAAAATCAAACAATATTTAGAAAAAAGTTATTTTTTTTGGAACATTCTATTTATTTTAGAATAAATAATAAATACAAATTTGAAATATATATATATATATATATATATATATATATATATATATATATATATATATATAAGCAAATATATGGATATATTTCCGACATTATGAAAAATATAAATTAACAGTAAAAACCATTATTCTTATATAAAATTTTTTTTGCTTTTTTTTTTACTAATTTTTTTTATAATATATATATATATATATATATATAAATATATATATATATAATGGACCACAATAGATTTTTTTTTTCTTTCTTCAGATTTCTAAATAAATTATTTTATTAGATGAAATCAAAAATAAATGAATTATTAAACTTTTTTATAATTTAAGAACAACTATTTATTTAAAAAAAATTAAAAAATATATTCGTATTTATATCTTTACAAAAAATAATTATCTCCCTTTTCTAAAGATATATCTCATGGATCATAATATAAAAAATAATAGTGACGTCAATAAATACCTTAAATGAAATGACATTTTATTTAATTTTTAACGTTAATCAAAAAAGTTTATAAATCTACTTTTAAAAAATTTGCATTGCATTTTATGCCATATCTGATTTGGTTCTCATGCTTATTTGCTTTCTCGA
>CAHIKZ030001807.1:297500-365000 GCA_903632075.3 Acanthosepion pharaonis
AAACAAACAAAGAGAAGTGAACTTTGAACTTTGAAATCTAGAATGCAGCATAAGCAGTAAAAAAAAAAAAATGAACAGTTGAAATGTTTTAAATTTATACAAAAACATATATATATACTCACAGACAACTTAACCCCATGAAGATGGTCTCCGTTGAGATTGAAAGTACTTGAGAAAATAAAAACTATTCAATGGGTTATTTAAGGACGACAGGATTTTTAGGATAGCTCCGTATGAACAGAACATGTGTTCTTTGTGTAAAATCAGTTTCTAGATCAAGTTTGATTTATTGCAGGTAATAATATATTGCTGGTAATATTTTTTCTTCAAAAATACATTGCAAAAATGTATTGGTGATATTAAAACCTATTGCAAAATTAAAACCATTGCAAAATATATTGCTGGTATTAAAACCTATTTTTATACTTTCATAGTGTTTTAACCCCAGTTTGGTGATAACTATTTGCCCAAAACTGGGACCTAAACCGGTGCAACACCTCGGGTCAAGTTGGACTTAGGAACACCAGAAATTAAGAGGTGCTCCTCAAAACCTACTGATCGAAGGCCTTGCTGTTGTAGTTTATCGTCTTACACAGGACGCGGATGTAGTATGTCATCATACCCAGGACGCGGATGTAGATTATCACCTTACCCAGGACGCAGACGTAGTTTATTGTCTTACCCAGGACCCGGATGTAGGTTATCACCTTACCCAGGACGCGGACGTAGTTTATCATCTTACCCAGGACGTGGATGTAGTTTATCGTCTTACCCAGTACGCGGATGTAGTTTATCGTCTTACCCAGGACGCGGATGCAGTTTATCGTCTTGCCCAGGACGCTTCATTTGGGTCGGTGTGGGGATTTTACCCTTCTGCAGGGGTGCAGTTGGCGTATTCTGAAGCCCCAGCCGACAGGGCGTTTACTGGTGTGGTTCAAGGAACAGAGTATTTTTCAAGATTCCCAAGTTGGCATCTACGCGGATGACACTACAATTTACTCCTGCCTCAAAAACAAATCTAGTGTCGCTGACAAAACTAACCTGGCCGTGCGTCTCGAAAAAGACATCCAATTGGTTGTGAAGTGGGACAGGAATTGGCAGGTTAACTTTAACGCCTCAAAAACAAAACTACTCTCTATTAATCACCACAGAGATCCTTAACTGCCCCTCACCCCATTAGAATGTCTGACGCTCAACTTCCCGAGATCACCTTTCTTCGGCCGCTCGGTCTCACTGTGGACCTGAGATGGAACAAATACATTGAGTCAATTGCTTCGTCCACCGCAAGGAAAGTTGGCTCCACGTGCCGCGCCAGGAAATTTTTCTTCCCGGAATCGATTTTTCAGATCTACAAATCAACAATTCACCCTTGCATGGAGTATTGCTGCCATATATGGTCTGGAGCCCCTTCTGTTTCCCTCGGGGTTCTTGATAAGCTCCAGAGGCGGATATGCAATATAATTGGCCCTGATCTGGCATCTCGTCTACAGTCGCTCTCTCACAGACGTGCCGTCACCTCTCTCTGTCTTTTTTACAAATACTTTCATGGTAATTGCTCCGATGAGCTGCATTCGCTGGTTCCCAGAACTTCATGAATTCAAGCGCCGTACGAAGTTGGCATCCCACTCTCACCCTTTCACTGTTGAAACTATTAAATGTAGCCGTCTCTTCTACTCCAATAGCTATATATCTCGCACCTCTCACCTGTGGAACTCCCTTCCCTATTCCAGTTTCCCTGAGAGCTATAATCTCCAGCTATTCAAGTGTAATGTCAATCGACATCTCCAGTTGCCTTGATCTATCCACTATCCTTCTCCTCATCCTGTCCTCTATCACTCCTATCTGATCTTGCTCCAAATCTTCTGTAACCCCTTGCCTCCTAGTGACTTCCCGCCTTGCTTGGGGTAAAACGCTTAAATAAAAAAGAAAGTCACAATAGGCGTTCAAATGACAAAAGTAGCCGTAATGAAAATGGAAGCTGTGGAAAGCCATTATCCTTTACATTTTGAAGGGAGAAAGAAAAAAAAATCGGATTACAACCTGCAGAGACGGCGACGGGAAATTACTTAAATCATAGAAATTCTCATATGCTAAAATTGGCCTTGATCTGGCATCTCGTCTGCAGTCGCTCTCTCACAGACATTCCGTCGCCTTCCTCTGTCTTTTTTTCAAATACTTTCACGGTAACTGCCCCGATGTGCTGCTTTCGCTGGTTCCCAAGACTTCATGAATTTAAGCGTTCAACTAGGCTGACATCTCGCTCTCACTCTTTCACTGTCGAAACTGTTAAATGTAGCCGTCTCTTCTACTCCAATTGCTTCATGTCTCGGCTGTGGAACTTCCTCCTCCCCTTTTCCTGTTTCCCTGATGGCTATAATCTCCAAATATTCAAATGTAATGCCAGTCGACATCTGCAGTTGCCTTGATCTATCCCCTATCCTTTTCTTCATCCTTTCCTCTATCACTCCTATTTGCTCTCGCTTCAACTCTCTGTAAGCCCCTTGCGTGCTAGTGGCTTCCCACCTTGCTCGGGGTGAATATAAAATAAATAAAAAAAAGTAAATAAATGTGGAAGCTGTGAAAACTCATATTCACCTCTGTCCAGAAGTGAGAAAAACATCTCAAAATTCAAAATTATGGATAGGAGACCACCCCACTATTTTTTCCAAGAAGTCACAGTTAAAGAAGAAAAGGAAGTTATGGAGATCCATCACCCTGAAACCATGATCGGGATCAAAATGAAAACAAAAAACGTAACGAAAGCAAGAGGAAACCATTCCACTATCATTTCTAGTAAGTCATGGTAATTCACAGACAAATGCAATGCTGTGGAGAGCTATGATCATTTATATCATAAAGGAAGACTTAATTATCCACTGTGCCATGGCAGTGGAGAATTTGGAGAGGGGAATTAACAGGCGATAACTGATAACTGACATCCATTAAACATGGCACGTGGAACTAGAACAGTCTACCCCAGTTAGCGAAATAAAGGGTTATGTTCGACATTCCGACCACCTGAAGAAGTCCGGAGCTTACAACGGCCGAAACGTTGTAATAAATATGGCGACAAAGATGAGCTCAATAGTCCGAATAATGTAAATAATGTACATAATACCTTATCTCAGAAATATAGACAGATACTGAAAGGCCGAAACGTAGTGATAAATATGGCGATAAAGATGAGGAAAATAGTCCGAATAATGTAAATTGTATACATAATACCTCATCTCAGAAATATAGACAGATACTGAAAGGCCGAAACGTTGTAATAAATATGGCAACAAAGATGAGGAAAATAGTCCGAATAATGTAAATAGAGTACATAATGCCTCATCTCAGAAATATAGACAGTTAAGGAAAGGCCGAAACGTTGTGATAAATATGGCGATAAAGATGAGGACAATAGTTCGAATAATGTAAATAGTGTAAGGGTTTCAGGTTTTACAACATTATACCCATTGGTCAGAAGTTTTAATAATAATACTGATTAAAGAAAACGTTTGCTCTAAAAAAGACATATCTTCAATGTCATGAATGAGTTGTTGCGAAAAACATGTCTCGGTGAATAAAAAAAGTCATGAAAAAACTCATCGGTTTCTTGGAAAGGAAAACTCAGAGAGAAAACAATGAATATTTTGCGAAATACATCATTCGGATTGGCATATTAAGGGTTTCAGAGTCTGTCAATATTTCTGAGATGAGGTATTATTTACATTATTCGGACTACTGTCCTCATCTTTGTCGCCATATTTATCACAACGTTTCGGCCGTTGTACGTTCCGGACTTCTTCAGGTGGTTGGAAATTCAGAGGGAAATTAGCAGGAGATAACTGATAACTGACACCCATCAGACATGGCACGTGGAACTAGAACAGTCTACCCCAGTGTGCGAAATAAAGGGTTCAGCTCGACATTCCGACCATCTGAAGAAGGCCGGAGCCTACAACGGCCGAAACGTTGTAATAAATATGGCGACAAAGATGAAGACAATAGTCCGAATAATGTAAATAGTGTAAGTCTTAAGAATTCTGAATTTAAAACCTTGGCGAAAGGTCACCGTTCCATTATCATCCCCAGGAAGACGTGGAGATTCACATACGAACGGGCGCTGAAAAGCTCATAGGCTGACTAAGAAGTTGTGAATTATTACATGAATAAATTACAACTTTTTTAAAAATTAGGAAATGCATTGTTTCTTTCCACTACTACTGTCATCTAATTGTTCAAAGAAGTCTTCAGAATAAATAGGGTCGACTTACCTTGGAAATAGAAAAAAATAGTATTAGATTCAGGAATGCAATGCTTCAGTGCAAAACCTACCAAAGTGCCGACTGCGGAAGCGACCACCTCCATGATATATATATATAAACGAAAAGTGAAACTACGGAAATTGAAGAAGCCTAACGCAACACCCGGACTGAAATACAACTTCCTGAGCGACATGTACTTGAAAGGAGTCAGCATTGGTGGCCACAATCTTAGCATCATAAGATACACAGACGACCCAGTACTGATAGCAGACACGGAAAAGAAATTACAAAACCGCCTACAGAAGGTAGCGAAGGAGAGCGCGATGAAGGGACTAACTATAAGCTACAAGAAAACAGAATGCATCGTCATTAAATGGATGAACCGAAAAATGCGATTTACAAGTCGGGCACAAGCAGGTGCAGAACTTTAAATATCGTGGAAGCGTTTTGACGCAGGACGGTAAATGCGACGCTGAGATACGAAGACGGATTGGGATGGCCAAGGGCGCATTCCAAAAGCTGGGCAGAGTATTGCGAGACAGGAGGACTATTTTGGTGACAAACAAAAGACTACTGAGATGCTACGTGACATCTGTCCTTCATTACGGCAGCGAATGTTGGACGGTCTCCTTAACATTGAAGAAGAGACTCGAGGCGACGGAGATGTGGTTCTACAGAAGGATGCTGAGGATATCAAGGACCAAGCGTGTGAGCAATGATGAGGCTTTGGAGAGGATGCAATTGCCTCAGTTTTGAAGGGTTCAAAATGCATTGATTTTATTGATTTTTAAAAGGGCCACACCATCAATGGAGAGGACTTTACCAACTTGTTGATGAAGTTACTAAAGACTATCAAGACCAAAATCCCATGAAAACTGACGAAGGGACCTTGTTTCATCAGGACTATGCTTCAGCAATCATATCTTTGGTTGAAATGGCTGTTGTGCGTTACTGTGTCTTTGGGCTGGTTGATCACCCACCTAATTCTCCAGATTTAGCTCATCTGATCATCGTATGTTCCCCAACATGAAAAACACTTGAACGGGAACCAGTATCGCTGTGATAATGACGTTATATTTGCTGCTGATGGCTTTTTTGACTAACAGAATAAAGTTTTCGCCAATGGGATCTAAGCACTGCAACACCGATTGGGGCGGGTACGTGTGTGTACAGCAACGAAGACTATGTTGAAAAATAAACCTCATTTGATTACATTCTCAGAACTAATTTCAACTCGGAATTTATTTCAACTTGGAATTAATTTCAACTCGTAACTAATTTCATCTCGGAACTAATTTCAACTCGGAATTAATTTCAACTCGGTATTAATTTCAACTCGGAACTAATTTCAACTCGAAATTAATTTCAACTCGGAACTAATTTCAATTCGATTTAAAACCCCTAACCCTAACCCTTAGTTTCGAGGTTAAATTAGTTCCGAGTTGAAATTAATTCTACACCCCGAATGACTCAGCGTATGAACTTTTCAGCCGACCCTCGTATCATGAAATCTGTACAGAAACATAATCCCTAACACGTAAACGAAAAGTTTGCGTGTTAACGAATATCACCGACCTGTTTATTGCCGTTGTGAAACTTTTCTATTAATCGTATCAAGTAACATGCTTTAAATCTGTCACATAAAAAAGGGTCGCTGAAAAGATAAAAATTAATTTTCGAGAGTAAAATTTATGCCCTCTTTTAATTACAAAGAGAAGAGGCGGCTGAGTTGGTTATTTTCAGAAATTTGGATTGGAATTCAGATGGAAGCTTAATGAAGACTAATTCTAATATTAGGCATCAATCGTTTTGTCCCTGAGGGAAAGACAAAGGCAGAGATTAAATTGGGGTTTATAATAAGATTGGAAACAAGATACGGCTACGAGGAACGAAGCCAGGTTGTTTAATTATTCAGTCAATCTACCTGAGTTGATTTGGAGGAGTGTATCAATTGATCTGTCTATCCATATCAGTCTGATCCTATCTATCTATCTATCTATCTATCTATCTATCTATCTGTCTGTTCGTATCTATCTATCTATCTATCTATCTATCTATCTAGTTATTTATCTATCTATCTATCTATCTCAATAGATATCTATCTCCATTGATTAATATCAATAGATATCTATCTATCCCATATCTATCTATCTATCTATTTATCTATATCTATCTATCTATTTATCTATCTATCTATCTATCTCAGTTCATTATCTATCTCAGCCGATTCGTATCAATAGATATCTTAGTCCATTTCTATCTATCTATCTATCTATCTATATGTATGTGTGTGTGTACGTGTGTGCATGTGTGGGTCTGTGTGTGTATGCGTTTATTATCTATCTATCTAGTAATATCTATCTACGTATCTATTTAGGTATGTTAATACATATCCGTCTATATATCTACCTCTCTATCTGTAAGTGTTCATTATTTACCTATCTATCTATCTATCTATCTATCTATCTATCTATCTATCTATCTAGATAATATCTATCTTTTTATGACAGTTCATATCTATCTCTGACAGTTCATATCTATCTATCTATCTAGCGCAGTTCATTATCTATCTCAGCCGAGTGTCTATAGATATCATAGTCTATCTCTCTCTCTCTCTCTCGCTATCTCTCTCTATATATATATATATATATATATATATATATATATATATATATCAGTCAGTTTATTATCCATCTAGCTCAATCTGGTAATATATATCTATGTATCTGTCTGGATATGTTAATATCTATTTATCTATATATCTACCTCTCTATCTGTGACAGTTCATTATCTAGCTATCTATCTAGCTAGCTAGTTAGCTGGCTATATATATATATATATATATATATATATATATATATATATATATATATATATGAGAAAAATTTGGAAAAAACAAAAAAAATCCTTAAATGCAATTTATTTGTTTTAAAATGAATGAAATGTCGACATTTGACGTTTCTGGTTTAATAAACATTCTTCATTGCATTTAAGGATTTTTGGTTTGTTTTTTCCAAATTTTTCTTCATTCTGTCGGATCTATATCCATTTACATTTGCTTATATATATATATATATATATATATATATATATATATATATATATATATATATATATATATAAAAAAAATATATATATATATATATATAGAAACCTAGTGAGCCAGACAAACCTACCTAGGTTTCACCTAAACGGATTGTCAGGGAAAGCTTGGCTAACAAGGCAAAGGTATATATATATATATATATATATATATATATATATATATATATATATATATATATATATATATATATATATATGTTTGTTTATTATCTACCTAGCTATCTCAGTTTCATTCAATCAAATAGCAAAATGTTTTATTCTGCAACATCCTTACTCCTGCATGCATATTATTATTAATGTTGGTAATCATTATTGATATTGCATCTTTAAAATGATTACTATTTAAAATGAAATTGAGGTTACGGGTATCCACTATAAATATAATTATTCTTTGAGCTGCGTGGGAGGCTTTTCTGCTCAAGTGCGTTGGTCTTCTCCGTCGTGCAGGTTTATCCATCAAAATCAAATTCATTGGAATGGCCTTGACAAACTCTCTCTCACTTCATTTTCTATTTCCCTTCAGCAGGTCCAGAAACGATGGCTTCGCGGGCGATGGTGGCAGGCTTGGTTAGCTGAAGGCCCTGAGTCCACGCCCACACTTTGGCGGCCGGTTCGCGATGGTTGTAGGCAAGAGGCTACGCGTTATGCCCAAAACGATGCTTCAAGGATTATTTGAAGACATCCCTGAAACAAGCCAATATCGGCCCTGTGTAAAATATATATGGACGTTCTTTGTCGTGGTAGAGGGCTTACGTGTCCCAGTGAACCCAAGAGCGAAGTCATCTAGATTTCCAACTCCTGTAGAGCGACTCATGGCGGTAAGGTCGAAGATGTAGAACCTGACTGAACGCAAGCACTCTGCGAAGACCCCAACGGCGCAATAGGCAAGATCTAGACAATCTCTAAGGCCAAACTGGCGGAAGAGGGCAGCTCTAATCGGAGCCAGTAAATGTTGTTAATACTGCTTATTATATACAGAGCATTTACTTAAATATTTGTATCTATAAAATTACGTATAAAGAAATATATATATATATATATATATATATATATATATATATATATATATATATAGGATCATAAAATAACATGTAAAAATAGCTATTACAACAATGAATGGATCCTGTTTCGACACATACAAATGCGTCTCTTCAGGAGATTTGAAATTCTTTATTGCGTGAACAATTAATTTGGTTTCAAATGCAAAATATATCATCTTTTTCGATAAAAAAAACCCCAACGCGACTGCAGTTGTGTCGTGATATTACATGTTGCCTTAATATCGTAATATATATATATATATATATATATATATATATATATATATTCATTTCTGTAGTTTACTGCTACTAGCAAGCAGAAATATTTCTTCTCCTGATGATGGCCATTTTGGCCGAAACTAGTCAAGGAATCTAAATGAAATAATAATAATAAAAAAAACGAATGAATATTAATCTACAACCCAGTGTGTCTGAAGATTTTAATTTTTAATATTTTTTTTTATATATTTATATATATATATATATATATATATATATATATATATATATATATAAATAATACAGAAACATTACACCTCGCCAACGTTAAACCACTCTTCGCAAATTCACCAGTTCTATCTAGATTGAAAATGACTTAAAAAGTCATAAGTTTAAACGCTATTTCTTGTAAAATAAGGAATTGTGGACAATTATCGACGTGGAAAAGCAGGTATACACTCCGAGCAGAGCATGGCCTCAATATACCATCGCCCAGGCCATCCCCCTGCGGAGGTCACCCTAGTCTCGACATCAAAGAGCGATACCTTTATCTCGCGAGATAAACGGATTTCTCGGAGGTATAATATGGGAGGTATATCTGCTAGACGCTATACATTTTTCTTTTGTCTCTAAAAACAAGACTGTCAACCATTTTCCGTCTCATGAGCGGAATAATATCCCATAACAATTCAACACTCTTTTTTCTTTTTTTTTGTTTCAAACGGAATATACTTATTGGTTTTCTTAACTTTTTGAAGGCATCTTTCACAATTCCAATACGTCGTTTTTAAAATCTTCCACACAACTTACACATTTTGTACAATTTGGGTAGTTTTTTTTTCTTTTTTAGTAGCACTCGTGTCATATAGATGTGGAAATTGCAAATAGTAATAAATGCAGACCAAACCGACCCGCGCAATGTCAACATGTGTTCACATGATATAAATTTTATACCAGACGACACGCTTTCAAAATATGAAAGGACATACTATCTATATAATTATTATTTACAATCGAACTTCACTACCTGTATTCTAGAATCTTTTAATGTTGCAACCTAATTTGTTTATTGACTTTTTACTTGGCTTATTTTTAATTTGATTTTTTTTTATTGTTCAATGTAGACAGACAGCGAAAGAAAAAATTATTTCAATTTAGAATCCTTGATCGTGATACCATCTTTAAAATTTGTTTCTTTGGACTATTTAAAAAAAATTAAAAATTTATGGTCTCGTGAAGGAAATGTATTTATTAATGTTTTTAAACTGGTTTTTAATTATCTTCCAAAATGCAATCGTACTTTGAAATATTTAAATATTTACTGGTGAGGTGTACATTTTTGTCTGAAACACGAATTATCAATCGTCTTTTTTCATTGGAAACATATCTACATATCTATCTATCTATCTATCTATCTCTCTCTCTAGATTGAAATCTCTCTATCTCTCTCTCATCTGGAAAATATATATATATATATATATATATATATATATATATATATTAAAAAAAAAGGGGTTTCAGTTTTAAAAAGCCATCCTGGTTTCAATTTTGATTAGCATCCTCAGGCGATTTTATTTTTTTAGTTTGATAAAAATCTCCTGAAAAAAACCGTAAGGTTGAAACCAAGGTAGCAGATTCTTTGACCATTCTGATTTTTAAAATATATATATAAATATAAATTTAAAAGATCTCTATATCTTATTTTTACTTTTATTTATTTTTTTCACGCATGTATTTACCACTATTGAGGATTTATCTGATTCAACTCTTTTTATCTTTTATGTTATTTTATATATATATATATATATATATATATATATATATATATATATATATATATATATATATGTTATGGTCCGGTTTCTTGTACAACTGTGATAGTCCAAGGTAGAACCAATAAAGAAGAAGTAGAATATGGATATGGAATAACACAGATATATTACAAACAGGAAGATATACAGAGAAGTAGAAAGTGTTAGTACGAACAATCAGGTTTAGTAGTAATTGTCTGAACGCGACTCTGTTTCGGACTGCCTCTGACTCGACTGACTGACTCGCTCGCCCTGACTGAGTGACTTCTGACGGACCTCACTCCAGACTTCAGACTGATCAGTATTTAGTCACCCCCCCCCTACGAGGGCATCATGTGACACAAAGCCGGTTTAACGTGGGATCTCCGATCCCGTGGGCTCGGCCATAAATGTACCCTTTGAAACCTTATAAACGGGTTCAGGGTCGATTTACCTCCCCGAAAGAGACTCCGCCCTTCGGCGTAGCCTCGTTCGAGTTCCTCCCCGCCCGAAGGCTGAGAGTTCAGCCGATCAGCCGGTCGCCCGACTTCAGACTGAACTCCCTGCTTCCTCTTGAGGCGCAGTATTTATTACGTGTGGAATAGTCCATTATGTTATTATAGGTAAGGTCCCATAACAATATATATATATATATATATATATATATATATATATATATATATATATATAAATGTGTGTGTGTTTGTTTGAAAAAACCTAGGAAGGGTTACCGAATGAAGAATAACCAAAACGGTGGTTGGAAATGAAATGGTAATCTTTATAACATCAATAAAAAATACAATACTCGCCAGTGGCCTGAAGTAGGTAAACCACTGCTAGTATTGGACTACATAGACAGCATGTTACCCCCACTTACAAGAATATACAACATATTTCTGAGGATTGGGACAAACCTAATTTTATTAATTAATATATATATATATATATATATATATATATATATATATATATATATATATATATATATATATATATATATATAGTTAAAGTGCAAATAAAAAAGTCTCGTTGTTCTACCAAATCATCAGGTACGAATAATTACTATTGATTTTAAAAAATAAATACTGGGTCTCATGGAAACGGTAAATTAAACGCACTATTTTGTTTACACCTTATATTAAATTGAGTAAATATTTATTCGCTTCCCTGTGTATGCCCGCTAAACCAGGTATATACGGTTGCTAATATCTAGTTATTTGATTTATCCACTTTAATACATATATATATATATATATATATATATTAAGAAATGGACAAAGTCCGACAATTTATTTATTGAAGACGTTTTAAATATTTTTTTATAGATACAAGTATTTAAGTAAATGCTCTGTTTATAATAAACAGTATTAAATAACATTTACCGCCCTGAATGTCCGAGAAATTTTCATAGAAAATATTAGTCCTTTGACAGGAAATGTAAACAAATGACGTCATATATTAAGAAATGGACAAAGTCCGACAACAATATTGTCTATGTAGTCCATATATATGTCGTCATTTGTTTAAATTTGATATGCCATCATCAGTTATGTTATGAATATATATATATATATATATATATATATATATATATATATATATATATGCATAACATGTGTGTGTGCTTGTGTGTGTGTGTTTAAAATTTAAATTATAGCTAAAATATATCTGTAAAAGAACAATGTATGATTGTATTTATTCAAACATATATATATATATATATATATATATATATATGTGCGTGTGTGTGTGCTTCTTTGAATAATATAGACATATTTTTTTAAATCATCATAACGGAATACAATGCTGATACTTAAATTAAGAATACAAACGTCTATCGCAGCTACAATAGGCTTGATTGTAATTTACCTCTCAGATCGAAAGTACATGGGTTAGAAAAAAACTATGGCTCCTACCTTGATGCATTCCATCTCAACGTCAATAAAGTGATTAAACAACTGCAAAGGATCAGTATAAAAATAAGTAGACACAAATATGTCCATATTATTCAATGAAACATGTTTTCAGGACGACATACTGCCGAAATACACATACACACAAACACACACACAAATATATATATATTAAAAGGAAGATAGAAACCGCAAACGAACCTTGCACGACACAAGAAGTTTGTGTATATGTGTATATGCATATACATGTGTATTTATATGTATGTGTGTATATATATGTATGAAATATTTCTCACAGTTAACCTGTAGAAAAAGACAATATTTATCAATGTAAAAGGTAATAGGAAAACCATAATATTAGTCGATGCGTTTCGTCCAATGTCGACTTTTTCAAGGCAAAAAAGAAACGAATTTATTGAAAACAAAGTAACTAGTAATAACAAACAAAATGTCCTTAACAACGGGAAGAATTTAGAAAATGCTATTATATTCATCTTGTCAACTGAAAATTACGTCAAGTACTGTCACGTTTGGAAATATTGTTTTTATTGTTGTGTTGAATGGGAGAGTAGTAATTCTGTTAGGAAAGGTGGAGTAGGGAATATAATAGCGTTTTCTAAATTCTTCCAGTTGATAAAGACATCTTGTTTTGTTAGTTACTTTGTTTTGATAAATTCATTAATAATAAATAATCAATAAAGGCACGTCAGCGTAAATGACGGTTCCGTATAGGATGCAGGTTCGAATCCTGTCAATGGACGAATATTTTCTATGAAAATTTCTCGGACATTCAGGCCAGTAAATGTTATTTAATACTGTTTATTATCAACAGAGCATTTACTTAAATACTTGTATCTATAAAAAGAATGTTAAACATAAAAATGTCTTAAATAAATTGTCGGACTTTGTCCAATTCTTAATATATATATATATATATATAATTATTTAAAAAAAATTAAAACATAAATATGTTATAAAATCACTACAAAAATAGCCATTTTGTTTCAACACTTCCGGTGTCTTATCAAGTGATGATGTTGAATGTAAAATAAATGGTTTTAAAAGTTTTAAATCAAATAACAATCCTTCGCAAGGGGAAAACGTTGTTACAAAAGCTAGAATAACCAATCAAAATACAAGTATAGAAAAATTCAAAAAGCTTGACAACGAAGTCATGTTATAATAGCTATTCAGATCTTTAAAATACGGGTAACATTAAAAAAGAATTTATTCTAACCAATAATTATTAAATTATATGATAAAATTTGATATTAAAATTAAAAGCTGCCAATTTTAAAATCCAAATTTAATCACTATCAAGTTTAAAAGTTATAGGACAATATATATATATATATATATATATATATATATATATAGATAGATAGATAGATATAGATATATATATGCGTGTGTGTGTGTGTATGTACTGATTACTTATAATAAGACAGTATGTATGTAGGAAGAAGGAATATACACGTGCATACTAGCAAAAGCACACACGCACACACAATACCCAAAAATGGAAATATTTCTAAGGGTCTCAGGGGTTATAAAAAGATAAGAAGACATCTTTCCTCCTTCTGTCTCGGACCAATCTTAATGGTTTTATTATCCGTTCAGAAGAAAATCACTTTTGCCACCAGTTGAAGTAAAACAACAGGATTACTACTACACAAAACAGACAATGGTTTGACATTGAAAAACATAAGGAAAATGTATTCCTTTTAAATATATGTGGGAAGTTCCACCCTTTCCCTGAAGAAGGTCGCGTGACCGGAAACGCGTGTAACAAAAATGTGGAAAATAAAACAAAATATATATATTTAAAAATCCACATCATAACCAAATTTTACTACCCGGAATCGATACTTCAAATATACAAATCAACCAATCGCCCTTGCTTGGAGTATTGCTGCCATATATGGTCTGGGGCACCTTCTGTTTACCTCGGAGTTCTTGACAAGATCCAGAGACGAAAATGTAATATAATTGGCCCTGATCTGGCATCTCTTCTACAGTCACTCGCGCCGTCGCCTCTCTCTGTCTTTTCTACAAATACTTTCATGGTAATTGCTCCGACGAGCTGCTTTCACTGGTTCCCAGACTCCATGAATTCAAGCGCCCTACGAGGCTGGCATCCCGCTCCCACCCTTACACTGTAGAAACTTTTAAATGTAGCCGTCTCTTCTACTTCAGTAGCTTCATACCTCACACCTCTCGCCTGTGGAACACCCTTCCCAATTACTGTTTCCCTGAGAGCTATAATCTCCAACTATTCGAATGTAATGCCAATCGACATCTTCAGTTACCTTGATCTATCGACTATCCCTCTCCTTCTCCTTTCTTCTATCATTTATATCTGCCCCTCGCTCCAAATCTTCTGCAACCCCCTGCATCTTAGTGGCTTCACGCCTTGCTCGGGGCGTAATGTTTAAAAAAAAAAGGTTTGCGGTTTCTCTCTCCTTTTTAAAATATACAATTCCCTCTCGTGGGAACAACTATAACCTCTTCCCTATATATATATATATATATATATATATATATATATATATATATATATAATCTAAAGTTCAAATATTGATCATATGTGGATCGGAATCCGACAGTACGAGAAGATAAATAACAAATAGGATTTGTTTACCAACCTTACCTGTTTCACTTTTATTAAAGTTTCGTCAGAGAATGAGAGAAAACAGAGGTTTGGTATATTTAATATTCTTGTGGTCGATTCTCATTGGTCAGTTCTGTATCACGTGCATTAAAACCGTAAGTAATTCTATATGTATGTAAGTTTGCAAAAATCCTAATATATCTAAGAGGTCAGGGGATGATAATGTGTATTCGTAATTTTGTATGTGTGTCTGTCTAGTAGAGGGTATTCTAATGTCTTCACTTTAGTGGGGTCAGTCGGCATAGTGAGTTAGGATTCTATTAAGCTGGGGTTGTTTTATGTACGTACTGTCTGTATTAGATAGATGTACGTTAGATACTTTAAGTATGAATTTAAAAAAAGGACGACCATATAAGATAATGTATAATGTGTGTTTATAGTTGGTAATAATGTTATTATTAAGTTTTAAATGTATTAGGTTGTCACAGAAGTTCGTAAACACTTGCAAAAAATTGAAATTTTACTCGCCAAGTAATAACAAAAACAACAAAAATTATTCCTCAAAATAAAGACCATCATTTTTCCAAGACTTTCTGCCATCGATCTGCAAGCTTTCGGATCTGGTGAAAGTACCATTCAGCCGGCTTCGAATCAAAGAATTCTTGACACTCTTCCTTGACTTCATCAAACGAGTCGAATCGGCGGCCCTTCAGAAAGTGTTGCATTGAGCGGAAAAGGCCGTAATCTGATGGAGCACAGTCAGGACTGTAGGCTGGATGTGGCAGAACCTCAACGCCGTCCAGCTCTTCAAACTTGTCTTTGGTTTTTCTTTGGGGTTGTGGCTTGGCATTGTCCTGCTGCATCAAAGCGCGCTTTCGGTTGTACAGAGTCGGGTACTTCTGCTTCAACTTTTCGTAGACCCGCTCCAGTTGTTGACAGTAAAGTTCGGCACTGATAGCACGACCATTCGGAACCAACTCAAAATGCACGATTCCTTCAAAGTTCCACCAAACGCACAACATGACTTTCTTGCCGAATCGATCTTGTTTTGGAACCGACGGTGTCTCTTGCCCTTTCTGAACCCATCGCTTGTCTCGATTGTGCTGGATTGGGTTGCATAAAAATTCAATTTTTCGCAAGTGTTTACGAAGGTTTGGGACAACCTAATATTTCTTCTTAAATAGTGTTATATAGGAATAAAGTGTCGCTGCCTACACTTGAGTTTGAACATGGATCGCCAGTGAGCCAACACAGGCGATCCCATTGTTGAATTAAGTAGGCCACGCGACCATAGAGAAAACGCATACATGGGAGGTAGTGTGTGTCTAATTGATCGTTATTTCTATTCTATCCTCTGTTACTATTCAGATCTTCATTTCTATTCTATCCTCTATTACTATACGGACCGAATTATAAGAAGTTGAAGATTTCTAAACATGAGGCAAATTATTCGTTACAAAGACAGGCACAAATATCAACAGAAAAGTGCTGGGGCACCACGAGAGACAACTGCTGTTGAAAGTAAACACTTAGATATTGAGAGCAAAAAAAAAAAAAAAATGGACGGAAACCTGCGTAAGAGGTGACAGCTGAAAGAAATTCTTCTAGACAGCAACTAGGGTCGCTTTCAACTGTGAAAAATCAACTTAGATTACTAGGGCTTAGATGGTGTACAGTCATAAAAAAAAACAAACCTATTACAGAATGTGTATAAGCAGAACAGACTGTTATGGATTAGGATTAGGATTCTCTTAGATAAGAACTGGCCATTGAAAGAGTGACAAAATATAATGTGGCCAGACGAGGCAAATCTGAAAATTTTGGTAATAAGAGAAGAGTTTATGTCAGAAGAAAGACTGAACGAAAAAATGTGTAGTTTCAGTAGTTAAGCATGATGGCGGATCTGTTATTTGTGGGAGTGAGGGATCGAAATTTGATTCAGGTCAAAGGAATCACGAAAAAAGTACAATAGCATTCGATTTTGTAAAGACAGTCTATATCATGTGGTTTAATCATAATTAGAAAAAAAACTCACCTTTCCATAAGACAACGACAAAAACACTCTTTTAATTAATGTCAAAATTAACTCGAGTCAAAACAGGAACCATTTTTTGTTATTTCTGACTCATTTTCCTGAGATCTCTAACACGGAATTATTAATTCAGTCAGTTATGTGTCAAGTGTCATACACGCTTAGGCGATCATGTATCTTTCAATACATGACTGACGAGGCGGATGTTTACCCGCAACAATTTGCCATTTCTTTCTGCGGTAGACCAATTACCATCCAAGCCTATAGAACCAGGTCTGTCCTGCTATTTATTTTAGCTGTGGGGGGAGAATAATTTTCATACCTTTCTCAAGGGTATTAGCATATAAGTTTGACTGGAATTCGATCTCGGATTCCTCAATCCGATCCGCTATGCATTCAGTTATGTGCCGCACGTGATATACGCTTAAGCGATCATGTATCTTTCGATACTTGACTGACGAGGCACATTTTTCCCGCAGTAGGTTGGCATTTCTCTCTGCAAGGCTATAGAACCAAGTCTGTCCTGTAATTTACCCATAGACTGGTGGGGGATAAGAAAAGGATTCATACCTTTCCCAAGGTTATTAGCACGTAAGTGAATTTAATGTATTCGACTGGAATTCGAACTCGGCTCTCAGATTCCTCAATTCAAACCGCTGTCCATTACTCCACCGTGCCTCCAAATTTGTAGTTGTATGAATTGAATATGATATTTCCAAGAGAATACCCGAAATGTGAGAGGGAGCTTTTTTTCCGTGCTTGAAGAATTCTTGGGAAGGTGTGCCATCTAATTTTTTGAAAACCGTGGGAAAATGCCTATAATTTTTAAAGCAGTAATTAATGCATGCGGTGGTTTTATTGATGAAGACAAAATATGATGTTCTTGTATGATATTTTTTTTTATTGTTATTTTGTCAAAATAAAACCAAATACAATATACTTATTGAAATTTTAAATTCTATTTAACAAAATCTCATTTAAAAGTGTTTTTTAAAAGAAATGCAAGATGGCCCCAAAAGTTTTGCCTGTATTATCTGCTGTAAGATCATTCACTAAAAATAATATATATATATATATATATATATATATATATATATAATATATATATTATGAAATGGACAAAGTCCGACAATTATTTTTAAGACATTTTCTAAAAAAGAATATATAAACAAAAAAAATGTCTTTAAAAAAAATATATATATATATACAAATATATATATATATATATATATATATATATATATATATATATATATATATATATATATATATGTGTGTGTGTGTGTGTGTGTGTGTGTGCGCTTGTCTGTGTGTGTATTTTCGTATGATTAATCTGTATATTTTTTCGTATTAAATTCATATTTTACCGATTTTCTTACCTAGATATGGCACATGGCCGCAATTATGGAGCACCGTTTGAGTTTCGAACTCCCTACTTAGTATGAATTTGTATTTACACAACCTCCGCTTCACGCGGTCAGGTTTTGACACAAGGGCGGTTTAACGTGGGGAGCCCGAGCGCGTTCACCCGGGCAAGGAACAAAAATTCCCCACAGTCCCTGCAACCGTCGGTTGCCCTGGCCTCAGTGTGTGTGCCCCGATCTTTCTCTCTAGTGCAAATGAGAAGCCACGGCCTCGGGCAGCTGTTCCCCAGGGCCAGGCACCTCTTGGTATAATTTTCCTCAATTGCGACTCTGTTCTTTGACGGAATCGCCCCTCAGTGCACTCTGTCCAAAGACATAGACGCACCTGAGAGATTGTCTGAATTCATGTAGCGAGACAAGCTTGCTAATCATTACAACACCTCGAAATGCCCAAATTATTTTCTAAGTGAAGCCTAGATGTGGTACAAGATCGCAAGTATGGAGCGCCCTTGAGGATCGAACTCACTGCTTAGTCGTAATTGGTCTAGCGAGAAAAGCTAACTGGCAGTTATATCGGGTGGAATTGCTCTTAATTTACTAAGCGTAGCTTAGATATGGCAACATTGGGGATAGAACTGACTTCTCAGTTGCAATTGATCAGCGTTAAGATCGCTAACCACGACACCACGTCGAATTGCCTAAATTTGCAAGTGATATATTCTTTATATTTTTCCACTTCCCCATCTTTATCCTCTCCCTGCCGATTCCACCAAGCCTTCAATGTTTCTTCATCTTGATTTCTGCGATAAGATATGTAAATATGTAATGTGCCACAAATTAACGTTCCTACAAGCGATCGAAGAGAGCATGACGGGAACTTTAAAAACACAACACGTATCACATTATCTGCATTACTTTCTAAGAATATCACTATCATTGTTTGCCGTGCGAGAGCAGTGTATTTTTTCCCCTTCTATACGCCGTTTCTGGTTCAGGACATACCTCTCCACAATTTCCTGTCCTTTGCCACTCTTACAGGAGTGAGTGAGTATGATGTGTGTTGTCATTTTGCTATACTTTGTAATCTACGTTCTGCTAAACATTTACGCAATTCTCTGCATTCCTCTGTCCATTTGGCTTTCGGTATGCCTTGTGAGTGTCGGATTCTCTAAGCCCTGTCTTCTTCTAATTCTCAATTTAAGTGTTGTTTTTGTTTTTATTTCCTTGAAAACTTCATTATTATTCACATGTACAATCTAAGAGAAAATAAACCAGTCCCCACCGTGGACCATTTAAAAGATTGTTCACGCAGCGGATTGGTTGTTACAAACATCCAATCGGGTGTGCGGAAAATGTGGTCTTTCTTCCTTTAACATGGCCATCATCAGGAGAGAAAAAAAAATCTGCTTGCTGGTAGCAGTGAATTACAGAAATGAATGTCTTGATGGAGAAAATGAACTTTTGTCTGTAGTTTTCATTTGTTTTGTTTTTATTTTAACATGAATTTTGGTCAGACTTTGTGTTGTTCAGGCAGTCTCTTTTAATTTGTTATTTAAGATATGAACTGGATGGATCCATGCTGCTCTGAATTCCCTTGATCATTTTGACAGTTTTATTGATTCCTGGAAAGCGATGTGTCTCGGTTAATTGTGTGTGTGTTATTTGGTTCTTAAGGAGTGAGTGAGTATGATGTGTGTAAGCGTGTATATTACTATGGGAGTGTGTTATCATTTTGGATCATTAGGGAGTGAGTGAGTATGAAGTGTTTAAGTGTGTATATTCGTGTGGGTGTGGCCGTAAGTGTGAGGCCTCAACACCTCCGTAAGCATGTCTGCTTGTGTGGGTGAGAAATGTGGGTAGGTCCTGATTTGTGGGGTCATATATTATATTATATTATATTATTATATACATATATTAATACTATTCATATTGTTAAATTTCTGATTAAACCCGTCTGGATAGTGTGTTTTTAAACGCAGTATCCACTTATTTTCATGGAACTCTAAAATATTTCTAATCTGAACTTTTCTATTCTCTCAATTATAGTGAATTTGGCATGGGTTTTAAAATCGTGTTTTTCTAGGGGGAATATATATATATATATATATATATATATATATATATATATATATATATATATATGTGTGTGTGTGTGTGTGTGTGTGTGTGTGTGTGTGTGTGTGCCATTCAATAACTCCATCGGTTAAAATATCAGAAATACTAACGCTGTGAAAATATATATGCTCTGTTATAATAAATACATTAAGTTCTCAATGGATCGGTTTTAATATTTTATATTACCAGCATCCACCTGGATTATACACCAATGGATATATACAATGCGTGCCAAATTATTATCGTGATAACTTTTTTTCTAATATTTCAAAAGCTGTCCAATCAATTCACACAAAATTTTCACACAATGTTGGCAACACTGATCTGCGCAATCACTGAAATTTTTGTAGTGATCTGCGCAATGTACTCAAACTGGAGCCATGTTTGTTATCAGCGCGGTGATTTGAGCGTGCCAAATTATTAGAAAGGTTTAGTAAAATTCCCAGAATTGAGCAAACAAAACGTTTATTAAGGTTGCGCGTGAATGTTTATGATCAAAAGAAGCTAATAAATAAGATAATCAAGCAAATAATAACAGATACAAACAAATGCACAGTTTTAAACAAATTAATATGGAATGTGTTTTGAAATTACTTGAAGAAGTCGACGATCCATAGAATTTTTTAATTGTAGGATGTCATCTGCTGTAATGTCACAAGTGGGAAAAATTTAAATCTGCATGGCACTTTACTCCAATTGGCTCATTCGCTTGCTTAAACTCAACGTTGATTCTGATTCCGCAGAACTGGGTTGGGTATGAAAAGTATTTGTTGTTAACATTCTTTTTTTTTTCATTCGGTTTTTCCAGTTACGAGTCCCTTTAAAGCTGATCGTTTTGTGTTCATTTTTTTAGTTCTTTTTTTCGTAACAGATTTAATGTTTAGTATAGAACTTAGAAAAAATTCGCAGTGCGAGATAGGCAAGAAGAAAAAAAAAGTTTATTCACCCTTTAAGGTATTCTATTGATAATTATAAATTTGAATATAAATGAGATTCAGGAAAAACTCTGCTGCAAAAAAAATATATGACTCAGATATCGCATTCTAATGATTAAACTGTAAATTTAAAGACTCAGAGAGACGACAGGCTGTTTTTGACACAAAATATATATATATATATATAAAACTATTTTATAAAAATACACTCAAGAAGAATATTCTAGAGAATTCTAGAACAGCTTAAATTAAATCTAAGTATATTCCAGATAATTATAAATTTCCAGAAAACCCTTCAAAAAAAAGTATTCACATAAATAAAAAACAGCTTTTGAAATAGCCACTCACTCAGAACTTAAATTAAATCACTAACCAGATGAAAGGGTAAACAAACACGCATCAGAACCACTTAAGGCATCTATTATTGCCTTCTCAAAAGCAGGCAAGTTTACGAGAGAAATTGCAGAAATTGCTATAACCTCGCAATCAACTGTCTCTTGAGTGCTTAGGGCACATAATGATGCCACTCCTGCTCCAAGGAAGGAAACAAGGGGACGAAAGAAAAAAGATTGATGATAGAACTGGCAGGGTAATCAAGAGAGAAGTTGCGAAGAATAGGACTATAACTAGCCAAAAATTGCAGCCAGTCTAAGCGAAGAGCAAGGTGTTAGTCTTGCCTCTTCAACAGTCCGTCAGAACAGTGGCTTGTTAGAACAAGGCTACAAATCTTGTACACGAAGGTTTAAGCCGCTAATAAGCAAAGCCAACAAAGCCAAAGAGACTTGAATGGGCTCACTATTACAAAAAAATTTCACCGTAGAAGACTGGAAGAATGTTCTCTTCTCCGATGAAACGAAAGTTGAGCTAAATTCAAAGGATAAGGTGAGTCTTTTATCGAACAGCACTAAGAACGGAAATAAACAAGAATTTAGCAATCAATTTGTCGTTTATCCATTATCTATAATGTTCTGGGTATCTTTTCTTTTCATGGAACTTGTTTTTTTAAAACCTAATAAATCAATTTAGATTAGCAGGGTTAATGTGTTTTTAATTTTATGAATGCTCACTTCACTAGTAATGAAAATTTAATGCAAATATTTTTATTGACTGGTTAATAGTAGAAATATAAATATAAACTTCATCCGCGTGCCATATAAAGATAAACTACATCCGCTTTTTGGATATGACGATAGCCTAAATCCGTGTTCTCGGTATGAATAAATTACATCCGCGTCCTGGGTATGAAGATAAATTTACATCCGTGTGATAATGACGATGAAAAACATCCGCGAAAGGGTATGACAATAAATTACATAAAAATTTTTCTATATGATAATTAACTACATCCGCGTCTTGTAAGACGATAATTTCAAGATAAATTGGGCATCATAAAATACTTTTGGATTGACGATAATTCACATCCGTGCTATTCTATGAAAATAAAGCAAAAAGGTTTCATATGAAATATTATCTTTCAACAGCAATCTTGATCAAGTTTTAGATCAAGAAAAATTGCTGCTGGTATCAAAATTTTAGCACCTATTTGGTCAATCCCCAAATTTTCAGAAGACTAAAAAAAATAAAAATACATTTTAATACCGGCAATACATTTTGCAAAAAAAGACATTAACCAGCTATAAAAAATCTTTTTGGCATTAATAAACTCATTGTAGGTTGATATACCAATAAATCAAAACCAAACCAAACCAAACAACATGATTTTGACTTAGTCAAACTTTTGTTATAAGATTCTTTTGTCTTATTTCAAGAAGTTTTTCTTCAGATATTAGAATTAAATTGGTTTTTTTTGGTTTATTTTCGCGTCGAATTAACGTATTTTTTTCAGCCTTTTCTATAAATACATTCATTTAATTATACGAATGATTATTCCTCTAATTATACCTGTTTATTTCGAAAAAAAAAAAACAATAGGGAAATTGTTAGTTCGATTCTGAAGGCAATATACCTTCATTCTTTCGGTTTTGTACATTATGCAGCTACGCTTAGAAAATCATTTTTTGAAAAGTTTTATTATTAAGACTATTTTATTTAGTTTCTTATATATAAATTGTCCACATTATTAAAATTTCATTGGGATTTTTTCATTTGAAAAAGGTTAAAAAAAAATTCCCAACCCCAGACAAGTTTTATTAATGAGAACTAGTTAGGAAGAAAATAGAAACTCTGAGGGAATTAGGGTGGCTGTACTTTGAATGATAAGATAATGTATTCTTTTGAAAATAAGGAATAATTGTGTAAAAAAAAAAAATGATCATAGATAAAAAGTTTAAGACAAGACAGACTTAAGACCTGTCCTCCCCCATCCCCACTGTGGGTCTTGTGTCACATTTGAAAATTAATCAAAATAAAAAGAACTTTCCTCTATGTAATTGTAATCATTGTAAATATTCATTACGGTTTCATTGTTAAATGTTGTTATCTTTATCCCCCACCCAACAAATTGTACATATGGGAACGAGTTAAATTTTAGAAAAATGAGGTATTATGAAAATGAAAAAAGAATGTTAAAAGTAAGAAGAATGTTGTTTTGGTGTGAAGTAATATGTTTGGACCAAAAATTATGGCTGGTTAATTTTAAGAAAAAGACATATTGAAGAATTTCTTCCCTCCACCCATGAAAAACCTTGCTATCATGCATTTTGCATTTTACATAATAAAAGCTAATATATATTTATATATAAAATATATACATTTTTTTTTTACAATGAATTACGGGTGATAAAGGGTGCGTATTATAAATAGGTTTACAAAATATATTTTTCGTTATTGATTTATAATAATAAATACGTTCTTGTTGATTCTAAAATAAGAATGATATTATCCCAATTTTCATTTTAAATCCAACAATAATAATTGTAACATTTTTTTTGTCAATAAATTTATGTTCATCAATAACTGTATTTTTTTTATTTGGCGAAAAAAAAAAAAATTAAAAAAAAGGCCAATTTTGAAAAAAAGGAGGATATCAAATTAACAATTTATTGAAATTTTAATTTCCATCATCATTAAATCATTACTTTTATTATAGAATCAATATCTAAATTGTCATTATACAGATTATTTTTTCAAAATATTATCTTCGTCCTTGTTCAAAATTACTCGGTGGTTTCTAAAATTCTTTTGCCAAAGGATGTCTTCTTCAGAATCCATGGCTGTCGTAAAACATTTTTTCTTGTAACCTCTTCCTTTATAACATCCTTTTGACGGAATTTTGGCGGTAAAGTAAAACATTATATTTATGGAAAATGATTTTGGTAATTTTCAACATTATTTTAGACGCTTAATTTCGATTTTATTCCCTTTAATGGAAAGGTCGACAAAATGTTTTGTAATTATTATTTTTATTTATTTTTTTGACAAAATTTATAGATGCGAATTATATATAAGGATAGATGCGATTTCTTAATGTTTGGATCATTTGATTGGGAAGAAAAAATTTTCGATGAATTACATAAAAAAAAATAATATGGTACTTAGTTCAAAGCGGAAAACTTTTAAATATGCGACCCAGAGTCACTGAAATATGTTTTGAAAATTGGAGATGGTGAATTGGTGAGCTTTGGCCTGAATAAAATAATTGGCCATTGGTTTCAACCACGAAAAGACGATAAAAAAAATCTTCTGCAAAAAATGGAATACCTCCTTGTTTAATTTGGTGAATTTTTTTATTAAAGAAAGAAAGCATTCAGTTGGTTGTTAAAAAAAGTTTTCTTGTTAGATATAAAATGTCGACATAAAACCCAAAGAAAAATATCTCTCTCTCTCTCTCTCTCTAATTCTATATATAATATATATATATATATATATATATATATATATATATAATTATTTATTTAAAAATATGATTCCATCTCGAGCGAACTATTTTTAAAAAAATAATAACTAAAAATACTAAGGAACTTTGAAAAAATCTAACTTAAAAAGTTAATTTTCCTATTTAATATATTTTTTTCAAAAATATATATATATATATATATATATATATATAAATTATATATATATATATATATAATTAAAACGTGCGCTTATAATGTGAAAAAAAATGATAAAAAAAGAAAAGAATAATGAATAAGAAAGAAAGAAAAGAAAAAAATAGAAAAAAAATGTTTAAATTTACTAAAAAAAAGCCTTTTGAGTAAATTGAGAAATTATGAAAAAAAAAAATAAAAAAGGAAATTTCAAAAAAACGCCTGTGTCCTTTTTAAACGAGACAAAAAAAAATGAATTAAATGTGTCACAAAAAAAGGGAATGTTGTTGTTGGTTAAAGGTCTCCTGTTAAAAAAGAAATTTTATTCTCTTTTAAAAAAGATAAAATTTAATGAAAGAAAGGATAAATAAAACCCTTTAAAAAATGAATGAATGGAGAAAAAAAGAGAGAGAGAGAAGAAAGTAAAAAAGAATTGAAATTAAAACCGCCGAATCAGAATCAGAAATGATAAACTACAAAGAATTAGAATGAATGATTAATTGGAAAAAAAAAAGCCGCTGGAATAAAAATGAAAGAAATATTTAAAAGAAAAATTAATAATGGTTGACATGAAAGATTTATATAATAGTAATAATAAAAAATTCCAGTTTGTTTTAGTTGGAAAATGAAATACTCATAATGTTTGAAAGGAAAAAGAAATTGCGCTTTTATGAATTTTCTCTCTTGTTAAAAAAGAGAATGAATACCCTAAAAATTTTGAATGAAAAAATTTCTTTTTTATCACGGAACCATTCTGCCTTCCTGTATAAATGAATTTTCTTCTTAATCCATCCAACATGGTTGAAACGATTTTTTTTCTTCCGTTTTGCGAGAAACGGAAAAAATAATGAAATTTTAAAAAAATATTGCAAGAAATTGTTGAGAAGAAATGAACCAAATTTTTTTTTTTACTTTTGAAAGGAAAAAAATTCAATTCCCAACAAATTTAAAAGTGAAAAAAAAAAAATTTGAAAAATTCGACAAAAAATAAAAAAAAAGAAAGGAACGGAAAAATAATAAAAATAATACATTAAATAATAAGAAAATACCTATGAACTAAAAAAGAAAAATATATGAAATTAATATAATATAATATAATAATATAATAAAACCTCTAAAGAAATAAAAAAATGGGCCTAACAATGAAAGAAAGGATAAACAAAGAAAGGAAAAAGAATATTATTAAAAAGAAAAACAAAGAAAAGTGCCTCTTTATTGATATGGCAAAAGAAAAGAGAAAACAATGTATCTTTGAAGAAATAAAAAATGTCAAAAACAAGGATCTTGAAATCGAAAATCAAAAAAAAAAAAAATGGGAAATCAACAAACCCCTGTTTTAGAAAGATAAAAGAAAGAACATGAATAAAAAAAGAAAAAAAGACTAATTGAAGGGATTCCTTAAAACAATTGAAGAAAAAAGAAATACAAAAATTGTTTTTACGAAAAAAAAAAATTTATGAAGGACTTTAAACAAAAATATGTTTTTTTTTTTTGAATGAAAAAGATGTACAAAAAAAAAAATGTCAGAGGGAATATTTCTAACCATGAGTCTCTGGGCTGGACCTGCAAAAAAAATGAGAAAAACAAGCAATCAAAAAAGAATGAATAATAATAATAATAATAATAAAAATAATAATAAAAATCAAGCACATATATTAAAAAATTGTGTCAAAAAAAAAAAAAGATTCTAATGATAAATATCCAGAAATAATTGATCATCTTGTATCAGGTTGCACGATGTTGGCACCCACTGAATATAAAAACCCGACATGACAGAGTGGGCCAATATCTGCACTGGAAAATCTGCAACTTCTACGGGAAGAAAACTGAAAAAAAACTGGTATGAACACCACCCAGACCCGGTTACGGAGATAGGACCTGTTACAATTCTATGGGATTACACAATACACACTGACAGAACAATCAAGGCCAACCGGCCAGATATTGTTATTAAAGACCACAAACAAAAACGGTGCCTCCTTATTGATATGGCAGTCCCTGCTGACTGCAATGTATCTTTGAAGATATTCAAAAAGTTGTCAAAATACAAGGACCTTGAAATAGAAATCTCGAAAATGTGGCATATGGGAACATCAACAATCCCTGTTGTAGTTGGAGCCCTAGGACTGGTTGGAAAAGATTGCAGTAGACTAATTGAAGGGATTCCTGGAAGTCCATGCCTCAAGGAGATACAAAAAATTGTTCTGACAAGTACAGCCCACACTTTACGAAGGGCTTTATCTAATTTTTTTTTTTTTTTTTTTTTTTTGTCAGTGGAAAGTGTCATGACGCCATTTCTAACCTTAGGTCCCTGGGCGGGACCCGGAAAGAAATGTGTAAACGCCAGAAATCAAAGAAAATAAAATAATAATAATAATAATAATAATAATAAAATAAAAAATTGGTACGGAATAAATATATTTATTCTATATGATATCAAAGACCACAGTGAGTTGAAAATAAATAATCAATGCTAAAAAATGTTTCAGTGATGACATCGATCTAAATATTTAAAAAAAAATAAAAGGTTTCATTTCAAGAAAGAAAAGAAAACAGAAACACTTATAACATTTTTTAATTTTAAAATAAGAGAATGGAAATGGAACAATTTTTTATAATAATAAATAAAGCGAAGGAGATGGAATTTAAAAGCATGTAAAAAAAAAAATTAAAATTTAAAAAAAATAATATATTAAGTGTGAATGCAAATGAAAATTTGAATTTTCAAAAAACAAAATAATCAAATAAACACTTTGATATTCTGTGGAAATTACCAATAAAATTTCATCATCTTAATTGGAAAAGGATGACATTAAACGAACGAAGTCAAAAAAATGATCCGCCTTTTCAAATTGAAACCGCATGCGTTATCATAAGGTTGAAAAAAAAATATGAAGAATGGAAAAAGTTTTTCCAGAAAGAAGGAATTGCTATTTTTAAAAGTATAACTATAACTGTCTTACAAAACCACAACAATGAACATCTTCAAAGATACCTAGAAAAACAGAATTTAACAAATATGACTGAAATAAATGTGTATTAAAGAACAATAAAAGGAAATGAGAAACTTTATTCAGTAATAAATTTGTCAACAAAATTTTAAATGGGTAAAAAGAAAAAAAAAAGATTTTAAAAATACCAAAAACGACAAAAAAAAAACTAAAAAAAAGGAATAAATGAAATATACAAATGTACAAATACAAAATAAATATAACAGATATATTCTTCTTGGGCAAAACAAAATAACGAATTTTTTTTATGCGTGGTTACAATAGTGCAGGTTTAAAAGTTGAAATATAAAAAGGTTTTATTCTTATTTTAACTGAACCAATGCTTGATATAAATTTAAAAAGGAATAAATCGCTGATAAAAAAATGGGTTAAAATTGAATTTTAAATTCTGTGATAAATATCCAGAAATAGTTGACCATCTTATATCATTTTTGCATAAACAAATGTTTAAGAAAATTGAAAAAAAAAATCGCCATGATAGATTGGGCCAATATCAACAATGGAATATATGCAAGTTTTAAAAAGGAAACAGCAAAAAAAGATAAGAAATTTAACAATTTTATGGGAATTTTTAATATACACAGACAAAACAGTTGCTTTGAAAACTAATTATATATAGATATGAATGACAAATTTTTTAAAAAAAACAGAAAAAATTTTCTTATTTACATGGCTGTCCCTGCAGATTATAATGTGAAAATTTGAAGATCTTAAAAAAAACTATTAAAAAAAAAAGAATGAAGAGGAAATAAAAAAATCTCTGTCATATGAAGACATTTCAATAATTCCATTTTTATCTATATCCCCCCATTTTGAAATTGGAAAAGGTTCTGATAGACTCATTTGAATATAATTAGTAGTAGAATTCCTTTTTAAAAAAAAAATAAAAAAAAAAATTACTGACAAGTACAGTCCACAAAAAATAAAAATTTTATCATTTAAAATTAATTTATTTTAAATAAAAAAAGTCTTCAGTAAAAAATCATTTTGACATTTTGAATTTAGGTCTCTCGTTGGAACCCGAAAAATAAAATGATTTAAAACCAAAAATCAAAGGAATAATAATAATAATAATAAAAGTAATAATAAAAATAATAATAATTAAAAATTCATTAAATATAATTGGGCATGATAAAGTGGGCCAATATCTGAACTGGCAAAATTGCAACTTTTACTGGGAAAAAGCTTCAAATTTTGGTATGATTTACCAGAAACCCATTTTTAAATTTAGGATTTATTACAATTTAAACACAGACAGAACAAAAAAACTAATCCTTGAACATTTTAAACAAATTATAAAAAGAAAAGAATGTGCTTTCAGGAATGATATTAATAGTCCTTGCAGATTATAATGTATCTTTGAGGATTTTCAAAAACTTAAAAAATAAAAGTTGAAATCTAATCAATGGAAATATGAAAAAATAAAAAAAATTAAAAAAGCTGGTATCTTGTTTTGATGTCTTTTTTAAAAATAAATTTTTTTCATAATCAAAAAAAGCCAAAAATTAAAGAAATGCAAAAAAAAGTACTCTCAGGTACAAAAGATGTTCATTAACAAAAGTTTTTATATATATATAAATTCTGTTTTCTCTTATTAAGTTTCAATATTTATTTTTTTTTTTATAAAATGATCAGTGGAAACAGATAAAATTCAATAATCATTTCTGAAAATAGGTCTCTAAAATTTTGAAATAAATTAATTATACAACAGAAATCAATAGATTTAATAATAATAATAATGATAATAAATAATAATAATCAAAATGGAAAGTTTCAAATGGGTGTAGAAATTTAACTACAGCACAATACACAATAATGAAACTGCAAAAAATTAATAAAAAAAAATAACAGCAAAGACAAATGCAACCGACCAGCTACAGATGCGATGGAAAGATATTTATTTTATGGCCAATACTCTGCCCGTACCAAACAAGCTGCAGACGTAGAAAAACCCGTACCCATCAGTGGCTACGTAGTGCAGGGTTAGAAAGCGGAAACTGAATTTTTTTTATCCTTTATTGCGCAGGACATTAAAATTATTTTAACTAAAATTATCAAATTAATATAAAAAATATTGTGTCAGCCCAAAATGCAGATTCTGTGATAAATATCCAGAAACGATTGATCATCTTGTAGCAGGTTTACGGTGTGTAAATTTTGAAGAATGAATATAAAACCCGACATGACAGATAATTATAATATCTGCACTGGAAAATCAAAAAAACAGTTTTACGGGAAAAAAAACTCAAAAGAAACTGTATATGAACACCACCCAGACCCACTTACGGAGACAGGACCTGTTACAATTCTATGGGACTACACAATACACATTGACAGAACAATCAAGGCCAAGCCAAAGAATATTGTTATTAAAGACCACAAACAAAAACGATGCCTCCTTATTGATATGGCAGTCCCTGCTGACTGCAATGTATCTTTGAAGATATTCAAAAAGTTGTCAAAATACAAGGACCTTGAAAATGAAGAAATCTCGAAAATGTAGCATATGGGAATATCAACAATCCCTGTTTGTTTTGGATCCCTAGGACTGGTTAAAAAAGATTGCAGTAGAACTGATTGAAGAAAATTCCTGGAAGTCCATAATTATTTCAAGGAGATACAAAAAATTGTTCTGACAAGTACAGCCCACACTTTACGAAGGGCTTTATCTATGTATTTTTTTTTTTTTTGTCAGTGGAAAGTGTCATGATGCCATTTCTAACCTTTTAAAGGTCCCTGGGCGGGACCCCGGAAAGAAATGATGTAAACAGAAATCAAAATCATAATAAAATAATAATAATAATAATAATAATAATAATAATATTATTCGATCTGGTTTCTCCGTTCAATTAGGGCAGTTTAAGTCAGCCCACGTGGAATTCCATCAAAAATTAGCAAAATTTGGTGCAAAAAATTTCAAAACATCCCCAAAACAGGTGTTAACAATTTGAATGGGGGTGGAGGTGGGCCTGAAATGGACCGTTTTTGCCTTCTCAATCTTGCAAGGAAGGAATCTTTTCCATGGACCGCCATAATAATAATAATAATAATAATAATAATATACGATAATTTTTATTTATAATATATATATATTTTTATAATTCTAATAATCTTTTGCGTTAGATTTAAACTCTCTAAAATTGATTGTACGCTGTTTTTTTACAGACATTAAATTTTGCCTTTGATTTTGACCAGTTTTTTTTTTTTTTTAGATTTTTCACATTCAAGGTTGTAATTTTTTCCAGCTAATTTGGACTCAAAACCGGCATTTAAGAATTATCTATCAAACGAACAAAAAAAATCATCGAAATCGGATGAAAACTCTGGAAACGCATAGATAACATTCGAACACACACACATACATACAAACACAAATACATACAAAAAAACATTTTGATTTTATTAATATATATACAAAAAAAAAACAATAATAAATTAAATAAAAAAAAATATTAAAAAAAAGACTGAAGACTAAATGATGATCTGTGTAAAAATGAAGGAAAAATGTAATAAATGAAGGAAGTATTGTTCAAAAAAATAAAGTTTCAAATGAGTGAAAAAATTAATATAAAAGCACAATATCCCGACTGAAATGCAAAATATAAAAAAAAAAAAAAAAAGCAAAGGCAATTGCAACCGACCAGATACAGAAACGATAGCAAAGATATTTGTTTTTTAACGGTTATTTAATTTGCCCAAAAGCATATTAGAAGGCTGATTTTAGAAAAACTCATCATTGTCTTACGTAGTGCCGGGTTAAAAATTTGAAACTTTTTTTTTATTCTAAATTAAATAAATGCGTGCTAACTTAAAAATTGAAAGCACACATACCTTTTAAAATTGTGTTATTTTTATTGAAAATGCAGATAATTTATGAATTTTTTATCCAGAAACATTTGGACATATTTTTTATCAGGTTGCACGCTATAAACATTTTTAATCTTTGAAAACTCCAACTATTTTGAAATAATTGATTTTCTCATTTTGAGATTTTGAGATTGTATTTTGATTATTCTTCTTCCTCCTAATTTTAATTTAAAAAATTTCTTCTTCTTCTTCTTATTATTCTTATTATTATTATTATTATTATTATTATTATTTTCTTTGATTTCTGGCGTTTACATTCTTTTTTTCCTGGCGTTTACCAGGGATTTTAAGGTTAGAAATGGCATCATGACACTTTCCACTGACAAAAAAAAAAAAAAAAAAATTACATAGATAAAGCCCTTCGTAAAGTTTGGGCTTTACTTGTCAGAAAAATTTTTTGTATCTCCTTGATGCATGGACTTCCAGGAATCCCTTCCATTAGTCTACTGCAATCTTTTCCAATCAGTCCTAGGGCTCCAACTACAACAGGGATTGTTGATGTTCCCATATGCCACATTTTCGAGATTTCTATTTCAAGGGCCTTGTATTTTGACAACTTTTTGAATATCTTCAAAGATACATTGCAGTCAGCAGGTACTGCCATATCAATAAGGAGGCACCGTTTTTTTTTGTTTGTGGTCTTTAATAACAATATCTGGGCGGTTGGCTTTGATTGTTCTGTCAGTGTGTATTGTGTAGTCCCATAGAATTGTAACAGGTCCTATCTCAGTAACCGGGTCTGGGTGGTGTTCTTACCAGTTTCTTTCAGTTTCCTTCCCGTAGAAGTTGCAGATTTTCCAGTGCAGATATTGGCCCACTCTGTCATGTCGGGTTTTATATTCAGTGGGTGCCAATATCGTGCAACCTGATACAAGATTATTATTATTATTATTATTATTATTATTATTATTCCTTTGATTTCTGGTGTGTACTCATTTTCTTTCCGGGTCCCGACCAGAGACCTAAGGCCATCATGACTTTTTATAATGAGCAATTTAAAAAAATAAATAAATCGGACATCTTTTACATAGATAAATCTCTTCGTAAGGTGTGGGCTGTATACGTGAGAACATTTTTTTTAAATTTATTTAAGGCAATGATCTACCAGGAATTCATTCAATGAGTTTATAGGTATCTTTTCGAATCATTCCGAGGGCTCCAACTCCAACTGGAATTGTTGATGTTCTCATATGCCACATTATCGAGATTTCGATTTCAACGTTCTTGTCATTTGATAGCTTTTTGAAGATCTTCAAAAATACATTGCAACTACAGCGACTGTCATATCAATAAAGAGGAACATTTTGTCTTTGGGATTTCTGATCATATTGTCTGTCCGATAAGCTTTTATTGTTCTCTATGTGTGTATCGGGAAGTCCCATAAAATTGATACAGGTCCTCTCTGCGTAACCGGGTCTCGATGGAGTTAATACCAATTTCTTTCAGTTTCCTTCCCGTAGAAGTTACAGATTTTCCAATGCAGATATTGGCCAAATCTGTCATGTCGGGTTTTATATTAAGTGGGTGCCAATACCGCGCAGCCTGATACAAGATGGTCAAGTGTTTCAGGATGTTTATCACAGAATGTGCATTTTGTTATTATTATTATTATTATTATTATTATTATTATTATTATTATTGTTGTTGTTGTTGTTGTTGTTTGTTTCTTTGTTTGTAATGTTTTTTTTGTATTATCGTGTAGATAAAGTCAAATCTATTGGTCTTTAGGCCCTAAAATTTCATTTGTCATTTATTATTATTATTATTATTATTATTATTATTATTATTATCGTAATGAAATGTAATTATTATTATAATGTAAATAAAATATAATTATTATTATTATTATTGTAATGAAATGTAATTATTATTATAATGTAAATAAAATATAATTATTATTATTATTATTGTAATGAAATATGTGATTTTTGTTTAAATTTCTAACAGTTCTATTGTTCTCAAAATCAACGTTCTTTCTTTCTTTCTTTCTTTTTCTTTCTTTTTTCTTTGTTTCTTTCTTTTTTCTTTGTTTCTTTCTTTCTTTTTTCTTTCTTTTTTCTTTTTTTTTTTTTTTCTTAAATTTCTTTTTTTTTTTTCTTTTTTCTTTCTTTCTTTCTTTTTCTTTCTTTTTTCTTTTTTTTCTTTCTTTCTTTTTTTTTTCTTTCTTTTTCTTTTTTTTTTCTTTTTCTTTCTTTTTTTTTCTTTCTTTGTTTTTTTTTTTTTTCTTTCTTCCTTTTTCTTTCTTTTTTTTTCTTTTTTCTTTCTTTCTTTCTTTCTTTATTTTTTTTTTTTTTTTCTTTTCTTTCTTTTTTTTTTCTTTCTTTTCTTTTTTTTTTCTTTTTTTTTCTTTCTTCTTTTCTTTTTTTTTTTTTTTTTCTAAAAATGATTCTCTCGTTCTTTATTTTTCTCTTATTCTTTTTTCGCATTATTTCTCCATTTTCTCATAGGCCATTATATCACTAATACCCTACAGACTCGCGTATTAGTCGACTTCATGTATTGTGCGACGCCCCTTGAATTGATTTGCAATTTTAAGACCTCCATAAAAGAAATTAGCTGTTTATAGCGCTACTAGTCGCCGAAAAATGCATGATTTTTAACCTATTCCGACGAAATTATCTGTGTATAATGCGAACTCTTATTTTTTGCGTAAAAATGATCATAAAAACTTAGACAATACCTGAGTACATATAGTACTTGCATTAATTACTGACCTCTGGGGATTTATTTCTTCCCGATTTTCGTTAAAGTTCTCTGGTAAAACCGTCAGTAATTAACTTATATTATACGCATAATAACCCCTGTCAGTACGGCTTGTAATTCTTGAACTATGAAAATACCTTTCTGATTTTCGTCGCCTTTAAAAAGATTCGCTAGCAATACATTTACATTAGCCATATATAAGCCTTTTTGACTGTCTGTAGCACGATTCTTGGTTCTTTGACAATGTTTTTTTCTGAATTAAAATGTATTTTATAGTAAAATGAATTAGAAATACAGTTACCCGTCATTGTCTTTATTATGTTAGTAACATATGCATTAATTTCCGACCTTCCATAATATTTTTTTAAAATATCTAATACATCTTTAAAACTAAAATTAGTGTTGAAACTTGACTAATGCATGGAATAATAATTCAACACAAAATGTACTTAGAAAAAATGTACTGAAACAAGAAAGTGTACACAATATTTACATATAGTCTTTTGTATATTCCTGGTAAGACCGTTCCTGGAGAATGTGTGTCGCAGTCGGGCAGAGTCTCTGGCTGAATCTCTTGATTCCCCCCTCTCTTCCCGGTACCAACCATATTTATATGGTCGGTACTCCACTATGCAAATTAGGTGGATCCTACCACAACAATTAGTTACAGATTTATATTATCCACAGAATAAACTTATTATGTTAGTAAAACTTGCATTAATTTCTTATTATGTTAGTAACACTTGCATTAATTACTTATCCTGTTAATAACACTTGCAGCAATTTCTTATTATGTTAGTAACACTTGCAGTAATTTCTTATCATGTTAATAACACTTGCAGTAAATTCTTATCATGCTAATAACACTTGCAGTAATTTCTTATGTTAGTAACACATTAATTACTTATCATTTTAATAACACTTGCAGTAATTTCTTATTATGTTAGTAACACATTAATTACTTATCATGTTAATAACACTTGCAGTAATTTCTTATTATGTTAGTAACTCTTGGCATTAATTTCTTATCATGTTAGTAACACTTGCATTTTTTCTTATTATGTTGGTAACACTTGCTTCAATTACTTATCCTGTTAATAACACTTGCAGTAATTTCTTATTATGTTAGTAACACTTGCAGTAATTTCTTCTGTTAGTAACACTTGCAGTAAATTCTTATCATGCTAGTAACACTTGCAGTAATTTTTTTATGTTAGTAACACATTAATTACTATGCTGTTAATAACACTTGCAGTAATTTCTTATTATGTTAGTAACACTTACATTAATTACTTATCATGTTAATAACACTTGCATTAATTTCTTATTATGTTAGTAACACTTGCATTAATTTCTTATCATGTTAGTAACACTTGCATTAATTTCTTATTATGTTAGTAACACTTGTATTAATTATTTATTATGTTAGTAACAGGCCCTTTATGATACCTTTCTCTTTGATTATTAATGAAATTTTAAAAGTTGAATTAATTAGCAATACATTGACATTATCCATATTTATAGTCATTTTCTGTCTGGGACGCCTTCTGTCAAATAACTGTCATTTGACAACGTTTTTCTCCCTATTTTTCAATGGTTTTGAGAAATAAAATTTATGAGCAATACATCTAATGATCTATATAATTTGTCAGTAAAACTTGCATTGTTTCCTGGCAACTGACAATCCCTTTTTTTACCGATTTTTACTTAACTATGTAGACTTTGAGAGACATTACACCTCCTTACGTGTTACTTAAAGAGCTTTTAATAATAACAGATTTATAGTGAGAAAAAATGTCTCACTTAAAATTGAGTTAAAATAAGATAAAAAAAACAGAGTCCACACCACTTCTATTAAAAGGAAATGATATAAAGAAGAAAGAGAATAAAATAAAGATAAAATGAAGGGTGAATAAAGATTCTTTGAATGTTAGACGATCCCTTTTCCCGACACTATCCAGAAAAAGATCTGGAAGATGGGCACATCAGCCAGTAGAACGCAACTAATAAAAATAAAACAACGGTGCTAGCAAAGAGTTCAAAATGAATAAAATGGCAACCGGGGAAAAAAGGAAGTTAAAGAAAGCTGCAAAGCCTCGGCGAGAAGATGATTACAAGGAGAGACAAATGGCATGAAGACACGTCAGTGCTCTCAAAGAGTCGAGTGTGCGTGGTATGGACGGTAATATAAGGAGTGGTGAGACTGATGCCGTCGCCGGCGACAACGACGGTGGCGGCGTAAACGAGCGGCGACAGGGACGCGGTCGGAGAAGTGGCGGCTAATGGAGGGAAAGACGCGGGTAAAAAGACGACGTGGACGCGTCCGCCGGAAACAACGAAGGAGGCTGCAGCGTGACTAGAAAGCCGGAATGCGTCGGAAGGAGTCGATTGTAAGGAAGGGGAAAAGAAGGTCTCCGTTCGTTTGGAGCAAAGAGGACGCAAAGCAGGTGTGAAAAGCTGAAACGAGGAGACAAGTGAGAAAGCGCGGGAAAAAATAGAGTAAAATTTACTTTCATTTTCACTTTCGCAGTCAGTGAACACAATTACACGGATACCTTTAAGCGTCCGATTTTTAACACGTTTTGACCGGCATCCTTTTAAAGAACGTAAATGTGATTGCTGTAAAGGAAGGAATCATAGTTTCTTTGGTGTTCATCGACTTATTTTATCGTTTCAATTTTTTTCTTTCGTATTATTATTATTATTATTATTATTATCATTATTGAAATCGTTTTAATAATATTAGGCGAACAAAAAGTTCCTTCGGTTGATGAAATAAAAAGCAACGACAATTTTTTTAATTTTCGACATTAACTTTATTGAACAAGATATTTACTTTTTTTTCTCTACGATATTTTGCCACTTACCTAAGCATTTCTTAATTGAATTCTTCTAGAACTTTTTCAAAATCTTTTCCAGCAAAGAACTACTCAATGCGGAACCTGCTTCATGTAGCGTTTGAAGTCTTCTCGGAAATTGATTTTTTTTCCCTTTTATCATTAACAGTATTCGTTATTATATAACCCAGTATAACCTACCGTATTGTCGGATCCTCGACAACTAAACCGCCCCCACCCTACAACGTTTTTTTTTTCTCTTGGTGAGCAGGATTAAAACAAGACCTGTCAAAGGGCGGATGAACGTACTTGTAGGGTCAACGCCCATCTAGCACAATTGGTCAGACTGGGTTCCATAACTATATATGCAGTCAGTGCGGAATTATGCAGCGTTACTGATCGAAGCCCTTGCTAGAGAGATCTCAGCGGTTAGGGCGGAGAGTCCGCACGCCCAACCAACTCCCAGTGGTATCAATTGCTAAGTGTCCGTGACCAAGACGAGACTTTTTAAATCGAATTCACCCTATGTATGGCTATAAAGCCATCAAGACACAAGGGGTTACTCGATGTGATAGAATTTAAAAAAAAAGCAGAAACCTTACTAAGGAGCGAGAAAAATAAAAGAAGAGGATTCAGGATGATAGTAGATAACATTTGACATTGCATTTAGAATTTTGAAGAATAAAATTAGCTGGAAACAAAGGATCCGGAAGAGTGTTCCACAGGAGGGAAGTGCGAGAAAAGAAACTGTTAGCATAAAGAGTTACATTTAATCAGTTCAACTGTGCCTTTATTAGACTTTCTCGTCAGTCTAGTACGTCGATTAAATTCATCAAGTACGATAAGCGAAGAGCGAAATTTAATTGTATAAAAAAATACAAAATGTGGCACAAGGCCAAAATGGGGAATGGTGAAAAGAGGTTCGTCTTCTGTCTTATAATTCAACTTAGCCGGCCATAATCACTGACCTAAACACACTACAATATTCCATACCCCCAAACATGACCTTCTTAATATTCTTACTACACCCACCGTAATACCACAGAATCTCCATGAAACTCTTAACTGGTCCCCATATGTACAATTCTTCTCTGTGGGGGCGGGAGAGGAATACAAAAACGATAGCGAAGATCTATATTTATTTGTAAAAATAATAAATGTGGCAGAATGCCAAAAAAAGAGAAAAGGGAAAAGAAAGGTTTTCATATGTCTTAACATTAAACTTAGCCACAAACACTGACCCAAATACACCACAATATTTCTAACGCCAAAATAACGTATTGTTACTTACCTTTCTTATTACATTCACCATAATACCGCATTGTCTCTATGAAAGTCCTAACTAGTCCCCATATATACAATTCATTATCTGTGGTGGGCAGGGGAATAAAATAACAATTTAAAAATCTAAACCCCAATGAATATTTTAAAAAATGAATGAACAATAGCGAAGAGCGATATTTATTTACGCTTCAAATACAGAAAATGTGGCACAAGGCCATAATAAGAAATGGGGAAAAGGGACGGTCTTCTGTCTTAACTTTAAACTTAGCCACAAACACTGACTCAAATACACCACAATATTTCTAGCGCCAAAATAACGCATTCTTACTTACCTTTCTTATTACATCCACCATAATACCTCATTGTCTCTATGAGAGTCCTAACTAGTACCTATATGCTCAATTTATTGTCTGTTGGGGGGGGATAAAATAATAATTTTAAAATCCAAACCCCAATGAAACAAAAAATAGCGAAAAGCTCAACCGAACGATAACCATGAAAGTATTTATAGAAAAAAAAGTGACTGAAGCCGAGATTCCAGGTCAGGACCAATAATATTGCGGATTCTTCTTTGGATTTTGTCGTGAATCTCTGTGTTATGTAGCAGGGGTACCGAAACAATTGGAGGGCATCGGCTGTCGTTTAAGCTGACGAGGAATGCGCTCTCTCAGGTCTACTTGCTATCGCCTGAATGATTACTTTTCCGGCTTTCAACAAAGATGAGAGGAAACAACTGGCCAGGTGTTCAGCAGCACAGCGACACTACGTTCGCACCCGGTCATAGGAGTGATGATGATGATGATGATGATGATGATGATGATGATGATGATGATGATGATTCGTTAACGTACTGACGCCATTATGGCGCCGATGACGGGATATCTCGTCTTTTTTTTGGGTGGGGTGTGGTTCTTGCCATCAAGGTTTACAAACACAAGATTTTTTTGTTGTTTTAACACAGGTCAATGGTACCTGGCGTCTAAGAATCAAAAGTTCCCAAAATCCAAACCAGGTGCTGAAATTGTGGGTAATCTGTCCAAATTTCAGCCTCTTGCTCTGTTTTTTTTTGTTTTTTTTTTTTCTTCAAATGCTTTCGATCGTCTCGGTCAGCAGCAAGAATTAAATGTTTTCATCGTCGTAGACATAAAAAAAAAACATTGTTAACTATATCATTTCAAAAATACACGTGCATATAATGTCTAAGTGACATCATGTGTAGAACGCTTTTACAGAGCTCGACAATAAAAGAAAAAAGAATTCATTAAATACGTATAATGATTATTTTAACACATTGGCTATCAACCACGATATAACTCGTCGTTGGCAGTTTTTATTATGATGCCAATAACGTGTAATCTCCTTTCTTTTTGGTCTTGTAATCAAAGCTACTACCACAAATTGTTCTGAACGCAAGTTAATGGTACCTGAGGTAGGAGCGAAATATCGTACTGGCAACTAAGAAGAAACATTTTTTTTGCGAAAAGATTTATTGAAAATATCTGACATAAACAAAAAATATTGTCTAGGTTGGCTATTAGAAAGAGAGGTTTTGAAGTCAGACTTCGTAATTGTCCTCTGGTGGTCAGACGTCGTAAAGAACTGACGAAATGGTAATGCGAATCTGTGATATTCATATGAATGAGAAACTCCAAGACAAACAACTCCAAACAAGCAAAATATTTGTTTGGTCATCAAATAAACATCTGATTTAGAAATGAAAACCACCTCAATTTCTTTTTCCTTAACGATACTAGCTAACAATCCAATGACTTTTGAATATATATATAAAGACATTCGGATTACTAACACAAAAACAGAAAATGTCTCATATCGAGAATATTTAACATTGAAAAACATAAGGAAAAAATTAATTATTTTTAATAATATGTGGAAATCTCCGCTTTTACCTGAAGACGGTCGCGAGACCAGAAACACGGGTAGTAAAATTATGGAAAAACAAAGCACAATATTTTTTTTTCTAAATAAATCCACATTACAACCAAAACGTTTGCGGTACCTCTCTTCTCTTCTTTTTTAATATACATACTTTTCTCGCGTTGGAACCACTAGAACCTCTTTTTTTTTTTATATATATATATATATATATATATATATATATATATATATATATATATATATATATATATAGCGTATGTATGTAAGTGCTTAAATGTAGATATCTAAGTGCATGTTAGTGCAGTCAGCTATACAGTAGGGATTATTAACATGAAAAAACGCATGAGAACGCATACATATATATCCAAATTTATTCCAAGTCTTTAAAAACTCTCCCCAATCTTTGAGCTCTGATATATGGACGAGTTTAATACACCAATTATTCCGAATTAACTCTCTTTCATTTTACCAAAGTTACCTCTTCATTGTTCTTTCCCGTTTTCGTTAATTTCTGTTAATTCCCGTCGAAGTAAATTTTGACCGTGTGACCATTCGGATGTAGGTCAGCTCATCGGTCTCCCCCTCGTTCACTCTACCCAGGCTTTCATACCTCCATAATATAATTCCACTAACGATGCCTTCTTAACCCACCCCCTTTACTTCGCAATAGGTCCCCAATAACACACCCTCACTTTTTCTTTCTCCAAATAAACAGTACACTACAAACTGATACCATAAACAGTTTGAAAAATCCTACAAATTTTAAAATTAAAATTCGTAGGTGAAAATGGTGATTTACTAAAGGTATCGTAATTCCAATTGTAAAGAAAATTTGGTCTGTTTATTGAAAATAAACAGTGAGCGCTCTTTTGTGAGTCAGTTTTAACATATTTCAAATTCTTGTTGTGTTGATAGGACTCGCCTGAATTATACCAACGGATTATTACCTATATATATATATATATATATATGTGTGTGTGTGTGTGTGTGTGTATTCAATCAATAACGCTCTTCAAAAAAGCATATTTCGATTTGTATTATATTTTTCGTTTTGGATGCTACCTGAATTTTACCAAAAAGAAAATAGTTTCCATGCCTGATGATGACCGGAGAACCTGTCGAAAGTACTTGCATATTTAAGGAAGACCTAATACAGGTCATAATTTAAAAAAAAAAACAAGGATCATAATATTCATAGAGTAGTTAGTGTGTTACTGCATTTTTAAAATTTAGTTAGCGAAAAGAATTCCCCATTTAATCTCATTAATTTTACTAATTTATTTTTGTATGAATGATTCATATATATATATATATATATATATATATATATATATATATATATATATATATATATATATATAAAGGCAGGTTTTGTTGAATAATTTAGACAAATTTTGTCTACTTATTTTCAATTGGATCACTTCATATTCTCGGATGAGCTTTTTGGTGTCAGTATTAAACACTTCCTGTGGTTGATTGTATCTCCAACGGAAAAAAAAATATATTCATGTTGGACATACCATGACCAGGCTGTCTCTGAATTTTCATTCTCTAAACATCTACAACAGCATTCTTGTCCGCAATCGTAACTTAGAAAAATTCTTGTCGAAAATATATTCAAGTTTTTACTGAAAATAATAAACATAAGCTAAAAATCCTTGAAGATATCTATATGAAAAATTGAAATAAAACGTTAATTATTTATGAATACTACAACAAAAAAATCTTCTGAAATGTTTACAATAGAGAGACTAAAATATCGGGTCCATATTAATACGTCCCCACAATATTTTCTTCTTCAAAAAGAAATCTTCACATGTCATAATTAGTTACCTCCACTAGAACTTAAGACATACACAACTTGGCACGCAAACTAGCTATAACTTTCACATGAACATAGCTACTATGTCTTTGGAAATAATTTGTCCAAAAAAAAAAGCGCCCTGAAGATGATAATGTGTTAATATCGAAACTACTCAGAATACATATACGTATCAACATAGTCATTTTCTATCTTTTTAATACCGACACCAAAAAGATCATCTGATAATATAAACAGATCATATTGAAAATAAGTACACAAAACTGGTATAAACTGGTATAAATTATTCAACAAAATTTGCCTTTATATATATATATATATATATATATATATATATATATATATATTACTAAATGTGCCATATAATTATGTATTAGAAAAAAGGGGGCCTAAAGGAGATCCCATCGCAATACCGCCTATTTGAGTATAAATATTACCTAGGGAGCCATGAGTGGTACATGCTAATACTTATTTTTTTTAAATAGTCGGTTTCATATTGAGAGGTGGGAGAGAAGGATGATTGTATACATCACGGATAATGATGTCAATCGTTTCATGAACGGGAACATTAGTAATTTTTTTTTTCTGAAAAAAATGTGTATATATATATGTATATATATATATATTTATATATATATATATATATAGGAATAAAAATACAAAAGAAAAACAATTCTTAGCTAATGCGCTTCGTCCTCTGAGGAACATTTTCAAAGCAAATATAAAGATTTATTTTGTAGCGCGTGTTTATATACAAAAGCAAGAATGTTAGTGAATTTTCAAGAGTTTTAAATTTGTGAACTTTTATGAACAATCGTCAAGTGCTTGAAAGGTCAGTCAACACATATGGAGGACGCAAAGTGCCATAATTCAAATGCTGGTAAGACAAAATTAAGCGAATAATATACAATCATTTTTTTTTTAATAAATGAATATTGTTTAAAATTTTGATCAGATTGATATGGTTTTTGATGGACGTATGGGCTGCACATTTTCAAAAACACGAGGTCCTGGATTTAACTATTTTCTTTTGATTTTTTTAACATTTTTGAGGTCGTGTATGTAGGCTTAGGGAAGTAGCAATTCTTTCGGGAAAGGTGAGACAGATTCCGAGTAGTAGATATATATTTTGATAAAATTCCATAGTCGCACCATCGAGAATTTTCCTTCTGAATATATAATGTACCCTTTATATATATATATATATATATATATATATATATATATATATATATATAGAGAGAGAGAGAGAGAGAGAGAGAGAGAGAGAGAGGTGGGTAAATCAAATTAGATTTCATGCCTGATGAGTTGGTAAAAAAAAAAAAACGTCGAAATTGTTTATATGCCTGATGATGACCGGAGAACCTGTCGAAAGTACTTGCATATTTAAGGAAGAAAGACCAGTTTATAATTTTAAAAGACAAGTATCATAACATTCACCAAGTGGTTAGAGGGTTAATGCATTTTTTAAAATTTAGTTATCGAAATGAATTCGCCATTTTCTCTCATTAACTTTACTAATTTACTTCTTGTCTGGATTTTCATTGTAATATAAATTAAATTGCACGACATAATATATATATATATATATATATATATATATATATATATATATATATATAATTCACAGACAGTACTGTTTCGCTGTATCACAGTTCCTCAATCCTACTTGGCGTCAGTCAGAGTTTCTACCACTAAGCCATCTGCACTCGACAGAACGAGTTAGCCAAATCTAGCGTATTGCTTTTACAAACGAAAACAAACGCCAGTCAGCCATAGTGCTCCATTTATTTTACTGAAGAGCTTCGCATTTACGCAGGTGACCGTTGTTTTAGATACGCATATGTTTGTGTGTGTGTATGACAAAGTTGGTGATTGACAAATTGTCGTCTAAATTACGCAGAAATAAAAGTAACTCTCACATCTCATTTTAACAGATTTATTTACCAAAATTAAACAAAGATATCTCGAAATAGAAAAGAATAAATTAATTCGATAAAATAGTCATTGGTTTCAACCACGGCCTCCAGATGACTTCGAAATCTCTTGAAACTTTTCTGGACGAATTTCGTGTTAAAGTTGGTGAATGCTGCCATAATCCTTACAGTTCATCTTTACCCGCAGCCATATTCAATGCACGGACCAATGGTGGATTTGTATATGTGCAAAAATGGATTCCAATGAGCAAAAATTGTTTGAGACGTTGCAGTGAAACAACCTTTTTAGCATCAGACCTATCAATTGATTCAATATAATCGCTCTGTAGAAGACACGTGACCAAGGCGACAGAATGATTTGTTTTTAATCATTTCACCCCAAGCAATGAAGTAAAGCCACTAAGACACAAAGAGTTACTGAGTGTGAAAGAATAAGAAAAAAACAAAAAGAGTGATAACTATAAAATAGTAGAAATTAAGAAGACAATAAATAACGATTGACATTGCATTTATTTTTTTGAAGATCAAATTAGACTGGAAAGCATGAAGCCGGATAAAAAAATTCGACAAGCGAGTATTGAGAAATATTAGCATAGAATTAATGGTTATCTCTAGCCAATTCATCGGTAAATTGATGAGACCTAGCTGCCAATCTAGTACTGCGCATTTTCATAAAGTAGGGTAGGAATGGTCACTGACCGCCCCCCCCCCAGCACTGCGTTATCTGTAACTTGACGCTTGGGTCTGAGACATGGCTAGCCGTACAATTACTGGTCCCACCGAATCGACACGAAGAATAACTTTCCGCCATGTGTGAGTATAAATTCATTCTACCAAAGACGCATCCGATAGCATATCTCTCTCTCTCTCTCTCTTTCTATATATATATATATATATATATATATATATATATATATATATATATATATATACGTTTTACGTATTTATTTTATTCAGCTATTGTTGCTTGATCACTCCGACTAATTTAACATTAATACTTGTTCTAACCTAACTGATAACTTGTTTGTGTAGTTGGAAATCGTCCCCCCCTACCTCTGGAAAAAAGGGAAAAATGTCCCTTCACCATTCGTTAACATGTCTTCAGTATTCTTTAGCCCTGTGGCTATGTCTTTTGCTCGATAAAAAAAAAAATAACAGAACGGATAGTAATATTTATTTTTTTAAAAAAATATCACAAGGTCAAAAGTAGGGATAGGTGAAAGCTGGTCTTACCTTAAACTTAACTAGCCACGAATACTGACCCAACATACCACGTTATTCCTTACACCAAAACAATATATTCTTATTTACCATTCCTGCTGCAGACACCATAATACCACGGAGTCTCTAGAAAGTCCTAATTAATTCCCATATGTGGTAATTTCTGGGGGTGGTGATAAAGATGACAGCTTACAAAAAAGAAAAAGAAATACCATAATGGAAAGTTCGTTAGAAGCGTTACCGCAAAAGAAACTAACTTAAGTGACTGAAACCAATGTGCAAGGTCATGACCAATAACATCACAGTTTCTTCTTTATATTGCTATCCTGGATATATATATATATATATATATATATATTACAATAAACGTGCAATCAATTTACAAATACATGAATTATTCATACAAAACTAATGCAAAGGTTAATGATTTAAATGGCAAGACATCCATCTTGCAAACGATTCAAATAGTACACAAAAACCTCTAAATCCGTTATGCATGGGTTGATCCTTGTTTATATAAATTTCTGCCGTATTAGTTGTTATTTTTACTACAAGCTTTCGTCTGTTCCTACAGACATCGTCAGGTATATAATAGATGTTGTTCTTGGTTTTTTCTCTTAGTAATAAGAGGACATCGAAAATATATGCATAACGGATTTAGAGGTTTTTGTACTATTTGAATCGTTTGCAAGATGGATGTCTTGCCATTTAAATCATTAACCTTTGCATTAGTTTTGTATGAATAATTCATGTATATATATATATATATATATATATATATATATATATATATATATATATATATATAATGGATTTGACTGTAATTTGACTGGCTCTCCTATTCCTCAGTCCGAGTCGATATATTCACTGTTCTTCTCACTCCAGCTATGGGTAAATAGGAAGACAGACTGTGTTCTATAGCCTTGGATGGCAACTGGTCTAGGAGAAGGACAACTCTTAATTGAAAACCTGCGGAGTACCAGATCTCTATATTCGGCCCTCCAAAAAGTGTGGATGGTTCGGCACAAAACCTATATTAAAATTAAAACCACTATATTAAAATCGCATGTGCTGGTGGTGTTGGGCTGCCTGTTCCTAGGAACTGAGATGCTTGACCCTCATACGTCGAATACGTATATATATATATATATATATATATATATATATATATATATATATATATATATCGCATTCCAGCAACCAATAAAACTGTCAAAATGACCAAGGAGGAATTATTAGTCCGAAACTGCCTTCCTCTGCCTTAAAAACCAGGACTGACCAGAATTAACGATAAAAAAACAAAACAAATGGAAACAACAGATAAAGTTCACTTTCTTCAGAGACAGTCATACACTCTTTTAGTTCACTGCTACTAACAAGCAGGGAGTTTTTCTCCTGATGATGGCCCTGTTGATCGAAACTAGTCAAGGAACATAAATGAAATAAAAAATATTAACATACGAACGTGTCTGAAAATTTATTTTTTTTAAATATTTTTTATTGTTCAAAACGTATATATATATATATATATATATATATATATATATATATGTGTGTGTGTGTGTTTGCGCGCGTCTGTGTATTATTATTATTATTTGAATATATTCAGCTCTTAGATATCACGAAACAAATTCACGTTTTTATCTTAAGGTCGTTAACTTCTGCAGATAAAATATACTTTTCTTTCCTAATAATACATTCTATTTCCTTCGGTCTATATTTTGTCAATTTATTCATTGCTAAACTAAGATCCAGTTGATATTTTGTTTTTTTGCTTTTTAATTTTCATGAGTGTCCGAACACGGAGAAAAACTAAGATGGCGTACGATGTGCGAGAAAATAGATAATTAGCATATTTTGCAAATTGTATTTAAATTAAAAGTTATCTTATTTTTCAAACATGATAACAAGTTGGTTATCTTTCGTAGTTTTTTTTTTTTATTTCATTTTGTATCATTTTTATTTTTTGATCGACCACAATTTGACAAGTCTACAATGTCGGCCATTTTTCTTCCTTCGTTAATTTTTTATTTGAAATTTTTTGTTATATATCTTGAGTAAGAAAACAAAATGGCTGTACTTAAATTGTACGACTAGACCTTAATTAACCGACATGAAATTCACAGAAAACATTTTCAGTTATGAACCAATTCTAAACAATTATTAATTTTTGACAAGTATATGATTCATCTTATTGTTAGTTCGTTCTCAGGAATTTCGTTTTCTTTTAGATATGACTCGTGGTAGGATCTCTCTGCCACGCCCTAAATGATCCCCCTAAGTTTTATATAAAAATATTCATTTAATCCTCCGAATTTTTTTTCAATTTATGGAAAACATCACGGTTAGCTGAACTTTGAAGTCAAATATCTCAAAACTACAACAAATGTAGCCTTTTCTTTTAATTTCACCACGAAGGTATTTATTTAAAAAAAAAAAAGCACATGGATGCTACCTTACGAGGAGGCACGGTGGAGTAGTGGATAGCGGCTTGGATTGAGGAATCGGAGAGCCGAGTTCGAATTCCAGTCGAATCCATTACATTCACTTACGTGCTAAAGGTGTGAATCCTCTTCTCCCTCCAGCTATGGGTAAAATAGCAGGACAGACTGAGTTCTATAGCCTTGGATGGCAACTGGTCTAGGAGAAGGATCGTTTGGGGACCTTGTAGCACGTAGCAAAAAGTGTGGATGGTCCTCCACTATAATAAAATCTCATGTTCTATACATGCGGTTGGGGACCTCTTGTGAATTCCAAATTCCCAAGAAAATCCAATATTTCTCAACCCACCTCGGGTGAATGCCGTTACAGGTAGGTACCTTACGACGTTAGAAAAAACACTGAAACCGCGAAGCCAGGTCAGGACCAATAGCATCGCAGATTCTTTTTTTATATTGGTCTCATATGAGGCACGGCGGAATAATGGATATCGGCTTGGATTGTGGAAGGAGACAAAGTGACAAAACTTTTTTAAAAAAATTGTAAAATCATTTCACCTCAAGAAAGGCGGAAGGGGGATACTGGAATTAAAAGAAAATTAGAAAACTTTTGACAAAAGAGCCGGAAACCTAATCTTAAACAGGAAACAAGGTGTAAATCTCTACTCTTTTTTTTTTTTCTTTTTTTTTTAAAGATGCGGAAGGTGTTTGAACCGGGCGATAGACGAACCTATGTACCTATTCTAGCATTCATATCTCACCCTCTTTTAATAACCATCTCGTTTGTTTAGTTCCTGAGCGTCGTATTTGCCGAACTTAAATAAAGAAAGTAACATAAACTACTCCTCTAGGCATATAATAACAACAAAAAAAACATAATAAGTGCAAAAAGCTATTAGTTCTTCTTATATTTTCCAGGCCTAAAAACACAGAATTTTACATAGTTATTTTTTTTCTTTTTAATTATAAGTTTAGTTTTCTTGTATAAATAGTCTTTTCCTGACCCAACAATCCTTTAGTATGACGATAAATTACATCCAGCAGCAAGAAATTGGAGTTTTTGCGGAGCGTGGAACCACCTCTGAATTGCTGTTTTTCCCAGGTCCGTCCTGACTCGAGGGGGTAACATCTGTTAGGGTCCCAACTATGGGAAAAAAAACTGCAATGATATTTGTCCTGATCTGGCACCTCGGGTTCACTCATTTTCCCACCGTCATTACCTAGATTCCCTGTGCTTTTTCTATAAATATTTTCATGGAAAACGTTTGGATGCTCTTTCCACTTTGGTGCCTCGTCTTCACGAAATTAAACTAGATTGAAAATTAGGTCTCATCATTGTACAGTTTAAATACATAGATGTGTTTTTAATCATTACACCACAAGCAATTTAATAAGACCATCAACACGCAAATTATTAAAAACACACCTTTAAGTACCGAATCTATATGCGTCGTCAGTGTTGTTGCTCCCCTGTCACTAGAAGTTTCGGGTCTAAATAAGCAACAGACTTCTTCGATGGGCGACCCGACCGAATATGATCAGTATTCGGCTCGCACCCAGAATAAAATTTGCTACAAGCTTTAGGACGTGCATTATATAGTTTCCCCCCAGTAAACAGGAACTAATCAAGACTTCACTTGGGTTATTCGATGTTATAGATCGGGTATGCGTGGGTGTACTGATCTTTCGACATGCGGCCAAGACAGGGTGTTTTTTGGAAGAAGAGAAGAAAACAAACCAATATATATATATATACATAATAAATAGTTACTGAGTTCTGAAAGAATATGAAGAAAAGAAAACATTATTAAGGATAGAGAACAATTAAAGAACACGAATTAGGAAGACAGATGATAAGAATTGATTTGGCCGTAAGTCCTATGCTAACAGTTTCTTCATTTGCACTTCTCGCCTGTGGAACGTTTTTCCAGTCTCTTGCTTTTCAGTCAGCCTTGACCGTCAAAAAATTGAAATGCAATAAAACGCGCGAGAGATAGTGTCGCGCAATAAAAAAAAATTCCTACATAACCAAAACATTTACATAAAAGCTGGAGTTCTTAAATAGCTTCGTCAGTTCGAGACTTTTATAAGGACGTCATGCATGACACCAAACCCAGTCAGATATATCTAAACTGTCAACTATGTACAGCCGCTTTCTAAGATCCTCTGGTTCTTAGCGATAACCATCCTTCTGTGGACAATGTTGACTGGCGCTACACGACCACAAAGAAAAGTACCGGATAACAGAAACCACATCACTTGTGGATTTACAACAGTTGTAACAACTAAAATGGATAGCACAAGTCAATCGAAGAGAAACTAATGATATAATCAGAATGTTGAACTTCCACACGAACAAAAGGTTAGGATGGAAATTCCCGTCAATACTGGAAAGTGCGATGAACAACAATAGGTTTTGAGAAAGCTATTTTCTTGAAAATTTCTTTCACGTGAAAGATTTTATGATTTCAATGAAAATCAGCACGGTCTGCTCGATCAAGGAATGTCGGTTGTTTCCTGATAAGGAAACTGGTAATATTACCATTCTTTCTTTTTATGTGTCATGACATTTCAGGGTGTAGGCGATCATGGCGCTTCACATCCCTCTGTTCTTTGCAGCTCTCAACAAGTTCCCTCACTCTGCTTTCTCCCCCCACATCCCTCTCTCCCTTGCAGCTCTCAGAAAGTTCCCTCCCTCTGCTTTTCCCCCACATCCCAAAATCCCATTGGCAGCTCTCAGAAAGTTCCCCCTCTGCCAAGACTCCCACATACCTCTCCCCTTGCAGCTCCAAACGTTCCCACCCTGATTCTTTCTCCCCCACATAAAAACAAAAAATCTCAACACGTTCCCTCCCTCTTCTTTTCGATAAGGTCATACAAGTTTCCCTTTCAGCTCTCAACATTTTCTACACCAATTTCTCACCCCCATCCTTCTCCCCTGGCAGCTCTCACAAAGTTCCCTCCCAAATTTCTCCCCATTGATCTCTTCCTTATAAGGCTCTCAACAAGTTCCCTCCCTCTGCTTGATCCGCCCATCACCCTCCCTCCCTTGCATTTCAAATTTTTCCTCCCTTACTTTCTCCCCCCATATAAAATTTTGTTACTTTATCAAATTTTTTCCTTTATTTCCTTTAATAAAATGCAGCTGAATCTTTTGTTCCCTCTGTATTCTGCTTTGAAATTTCATACCTTTTTTTCCTCCGGCCCAGCTCTGAAATTTTTCCCAACCTCTCTTTTCCAAATTTTCCCTCAGTAATCTCCCTCCCTGAAAATGCTCTCAAATGAGAAATTTCTCTCTTCTAGTTTTCCCCCACATACCGTCTGGTTTTGCAGCTCTTTGTATTTCCCTCCCTCTCTCTTTCTCCCCACATCCCTTTTTTGCAGCTCTCAACACGTTTAATCTGCTTTCTCCACATACCTCTCTCTCCTTTTTTCTCAAATTCCCTTTATCTTAGACCCCATTTCCTCTCTTACTTCAGCTCTCAACGTTCTTAATTCTTTTATTTAGGAAATAATGTCAGTTTAATAAAATAAGGCATTTCTAAAGAATCCCACCCCTCCCCTTGCAGCTCTCAACAAGTTGAAAGAATTTTCTTATGAGTTTCTCTCCCTTTTTTTTTCAACAAGTTCCCTCCCATATTCTTTCATATTTCTCTCCATCTCCTTAAATCAATACCTTTTTTCACCTCTCTCCCTTTCATCACTCCCTTTAAAAAAAAAGGGATCTTTTTCCTTCTCTTGCAGCTCTCAACACGTTCCACCCTCTGCTTTAAAAACCACCTCTTCTCGTTTGCATCTCTCTGAAAAGTTCCCTCCCTCTGAAATTAGATAAATTTATTAGTCTCCCCTCTCTCCTTGTTTAATGAAAATTCCCTCCCTAAAAATTCTCCCCCCATCCCTCTCTCCCTTGCATCTCTCAACAAGTTCCCTCTCTCTTTTTTCTTCCATCTTCCTCTCTCCCCTTGCAGCTCTCAACACCTTCCCTCCTCCCTCTTCTTTTTCCATATTCATTATATAAATTGCAGCTCTCAATTTCCCTCCCACCATTTATCCAATGAATCTTTTTTTTTTAGCTCACAACAAGTTCCTCCTTTTTCAGGCCACCACCCCTCTCCGATCATGGCTCTCAACAAGTTCCCTCCCTCTATCCCTTGCAGCTCTCAACAAGTTCCTTCCCTCTGCTTTCTCCTCCAGACCACGTTCTGTCATCCACTTACTTAAGCCCGCTAGGTATGTCATGCGTTGTTTTCCCCTGTCTCTCTTTCCCTCTATTCGACCCGTGAGTATCAGATTCTCCAAGCCCTCCTTCCTCATTATGTGTCCCAGAAACTTCAGCTGCCTCTTCCTGATGTTAAGTATAAGCCTCCTCCTTGTTTGCATCCTCTCTAAGACCTCATCGTTGCTCACACGCTCGGTTCATGATATCCTTAGCATCCTTCTGTAGAACCACATCTCTGTCGCCTCGAGTCTCTTCTTCATCTTTGAGGAAATCGTCCAACATTCGCTGCCGTAAAGGAGAACAGATGTCACGTAACAGCTCAGTATTCTTTTCTTTGTTACCAAACAAATCCTACTGTCTCGCAATACTCTCCTCAGTGTTTGGAATGTGTCCTTGCCCATCCCACAACGCTTACGGATCTCAGTGTCGCATTTACCGTCCTCTGTCAAGACGCTTCCCAGATATTTAAACTTACGCGTCTGCTTGATTCTAGTGTTCCCGACCATCAAATCGCATTTTGGGCTCATCCTTTTACTGATGACCATGCATTCTGTCTTCTTGTAGTTTATGCTTAGTCCCTTCTTCTCTCTCATATTTGCTACCTTCTGTAGGATTTTTTGTAATTTCTTTTCCGTGTCTGCTATCAGTACTGTGTCATCTAAGTATCTTACAATTTAAATAACTTAACTTAACAAAGAAATAGACAGGTTAATTGAACGAAAACATTGTCAAATAAGCATTTCTTCAAAAATATTTTATTTAAAGATATGATGTGAATTTCTATGTAGAAATGGATAATCATCAGCCCCTGTCAAAAAAAAAAATGAAAATATTGGACAATAAAAAATAAAATGTTTTAGATTATCAGCGCCTATATTATGCTATGAGGATGCCCTTAGAAGACTTAGCGTTGAAATAAATACGATATGGGAATTGCTAATAAAAAAAAAAGAAAAGAAAACCGAAGCAGCAGGTTCGGAAAAACATTCTTTCAAAAAAATTTTAAAATCTTTTAATCAGCATTCCAGTTTAAATTTTTTTATTTTTTTACAATCAATTGTCCTACGGGGCAATGACTTGATGAATAAAAGCAGTGGTCTGTGGACTTGCACTCAGTAGAAACAGGCGAGCAATAAGGGAACAGTACTAAATAAATATAAAAACTAGACCTTTTCCCTGGAATGAGAATAATCTATAAAATAATTAAATAAAGGGTTCAGTTCAGAATTCCCTGTAGATACGGCACAATGGACGAAACGTTGTAATAACAAAACAGCAACAAAGATCTGGACAATGATGTAAAAAATAAAAATCCATCCTAGGCCCTAATTTCTGTTTTTTTATATTCATCAAAAATTTATCTTCCGGACGCCATTGATTCCAATTTAGGCATCTACGGGGATGAAATAAAATTATTCCTGCATTTTCAAAGACAAATTAATTAGAAGACAAAAAATTGAAATATTTTATACGTCTCGAAAAGGACTCGATCCAATCGGTTAATGAAATTGCTTTTTCAGGAATTTATATGGTTTTTTTTTAAAATCCAAAACAATTCTACTCTGTATTAATCACCACAAATAAATTTTGGTGCAAAAATTAAAAAGAATGTCTGACGTTCAACTTTTCGAAATTAAATTTTTTTTTTGCTCAAAAATTCAAAATGTAAATTTATACATTAAGTCATTTGCTTCATATGAAAATTGAAGGTAAGAAAATAATTCAAAAAATGCCGCGCCAGGAAATTTTTCTCCCGGAATCGATCCTTCAAATCTACAAATCAACCCATTCATTTATTAACATAAAAAAATTGCTGTCACCCAATATGGTTTAAAAAAATCTTACCTCAAAATAAATAAGATCCAGAGACGGATAAACAAATGTAAGAAATTTTTATATTAATCATTTCATTCGTTCTATACAGTCGCTCTTCACAGACGAAAAATCGCCTTTTTTATAAAACAATATGAAGTCATTTAAAAAAAAAATCAATTATTTATATTAAAAAATTTAAACAAAAATTCAATGGATTCACGAATAAAAAAATTCATTTCATTTAAAAAAAACTTTTGAAAATGTTAAATGTAAATCAATCAAAAAAATTTCCAATATGAAAATCTAAAAATTTTTTGATGGAAAGATCCCTTTTCCCTGTTTCCCTGATAGCTTTATAAATTTCCAAATTAAAAAAAAATGTAAGATTTCATTTAAAATATGATTTATCCATTGAAAAAATTTCCTCAATTTTTCAATTGATTTTATTGAAATCCTCCAAAACTATTAAAATTAACCCCTTAAATCCTATATAAAAAATTTTATTTTGCTTTTTTAACCAAAAAAAAATAGTTCAAATAAAAAAAAATAAAAAAAACTTATGTAGAAAACAAATTTGAAAAAGAAAATTATTGAATTTTGAATTTATAATTTATTAAATAAATAATATTATTTTATTAAATTTAAATATAATAAAAATTATTTAAATTTTAAAAATTTTTAAATATTTAAAAAAATTAACAAATTAAAAAAAAAAAAAAATTTCTAAACAATTAATGAATTTTTTTAATCCGACAAAGTCAATTAAAACCTCAAACGTTATTCAACTGAATATCCGAATATTTTTAGATGAAAAAAATTTTATTTAAAAAAAGAAAGAAAAAATGAAAAAATAAGAAAAAGAAAATGTCAAAGAAAAAAAAAAAAAAAAAAAAAAAAAAAAAAAAAAAAAAATGAAAGAAAGAAATAAAAAAAAAAAAAAAAAAAAATTGAAAAAAAAAAAGAAAAAAAAAAAAAAAAAAAAAAAAAAAAAAAAAAATTTTGAAAAGTATGAAAAATCAAATGAAAAAAAAAAAAAAAAACGAACGGAAAAGGAAAATTATAAAAAAGAAAAAAAAAATAAAAAAATTTAAAAAAATATACAAATTATTTTGAACGAGAACTATAACGTGATTTGAGAAAATAAATTTTATTCTCGATGATGCTTTTTGAAAATGATTTTAAAAGCCAAAATCAAATTGAAGAGTTAAAAAAATTTTTTTTTAAAATATTCAAATATTATTTTCTAATGAAAATAAATTTTATAAATTAAAAAATAAAAAAAAGAAGGAAATATAAAAGGAAAATAAAAGGATAAAAATAAAAAAAAAACCAAAAAAAATTTTAAAAATGAATTTAAAAATTGAAGAAAGAAAAGAAAAAATTTTAAAAAAAAAAAAAAAAAAAAAGGACAAAAAAATTAAAAAAAAACAAAAAAGAAAAAACAAAAAAAATACATAAATAAAAATTTTAAAAAAAAAAAAAAGAATGAGGATTTTTTAAAAAGTGAAAAAAAAAAAAGAAAAAAAAAAAGAAAGAAAAAATAAAGAAAGAAATAAAAAAAAAAAAAAAAAGAAATTTTTAATTTAAAAAAGAAAGAAAAAAATTGAAAGAAAAAAAAAAAAAAAAAAAAAAGAATGAAAAAAGAAAAAAAGAAAAGAAAAAATTTAAAAATATTAAAAAAATAAATTTAAAAAAAAAAAAAAAAAAAAAAAAAATTTTTTTTTGAAAAAGAAAGAAATTTTAAACAAAAGAAAGAAAAAATGTTTAAAAATTGAAAAAAAATAAAATGAACAAAAAAAAAAAAAAAAAAAAGATTTTGAAAGAAAGAAAAAAAAAAAAAGAAAGAAAAAAAAAAATTTAAAAAAGAATTTTTAAAAAAAAAATGAAAAAACTTAAAAGAAAAAATAAACAAATATGAAAAAAGAAAAAAAAAAAACAAAAAAAGAAAAAAAAAAAAATGAAAAAATATTTGAACAAAATATTTGAAAAAAAAAAAAAAAAAAAAAAGAAAAAAAAAAGAAAAAAAGAGGCAAAAGAAATTTGAAATGAAAGAAAAATTTTAAAAAAAAAAAATGAAAAGAAAAAAAAAAAAAAATGAAAGAAAGAATTTTTTTAAAAACAAAAAAAAAAATGAAAGAAATTTTTGATAAAAAACAACAAAAAAAAAAAAAAGAAAAGAATGATTGAATTTTAAAAAAAAAAAAAACAAAAAATGTTTTGAAAAAAGAAAAAAAAAAAAAAAAAAAATTAACACAAATAAAAAAATAAAAAAAAAAGAAAAAAAAAAAAAAAAAAAAAAAAAAAAAAAAACAGAAAGAAAAAATTTAAAGAAATGAAACAGAAAAGAAAAAAATATTTTTTTAATTAAAAAACAAACAAAAAATAAAAAAAAAAAAAAAAAAACAAAAAAAAAAAAAAAAAATGAAATGAAAAAAAAAAAAAAAAAAATAAAAGAAAAAAGAAAGAAAAGAAAGAAAAAAAAGAAAAAAAAAGAATAAAAAGAAGGAAAAATAAAAGAAGAAAAAGAAATGAAAAGAAAAAAAAAAAAAAAAAAAAAAGAAAGGAAAGAAAAAGAATGAAAGAAAGAAAAAAAAAAAGAAAAAATTAAAAAAAAAGAAAGAAGAAAAAAGATTTTCTATTGAATAAAAAAAAATAAAAGAAACAGCGTTGAAAGGAAGAAAAATGAAAAAGAGAAAAAAAAAAAAAGATAACAAAAAAAAGAAAAAAAAATATTGAAAAAAATAAAAGAAAATTTTGAAAGAAAAAATAATTAAAAAAAAAAAAAAAAAAAACAAACCAAAAGAAAGACGGAACTGAATAAGAGAAAAGGAAGAAAGAAAGAAAAAAAAGAAAAAAAAGAAGAAAAAGGAAAATAAAAGAACGTGAAAGAAGGAAAGAAAAAAAGAAAAGAAAAAGCAAAAGAAAAAAAAAAACAAGAAAAAAAAAAAAAAAAAAAAAAAAAAAACATCTAAACAAAAAGAAATGTTAAGTTATTCGGGGAAAAAAAAAAAAAAATGAAAAAAAGAGTCAAAGAAAAAACAAAAAAAAAGATTTAATAAAGAAAGAAATAGGTACTCAGGGAAAGAAAGAAAGAAAGAAAGAAAGAAAGAAAGAAAGAAAGAAAGAAAGAAAGAAAATGTGACAAAAACGAAAGAGAAAACGAAAAGAAAGAAAAACGAAAGAAAAAATGAATATAAGAAAAAGGAAGCAAAAAGAAGGAAAGAGAAAGTAACGAAAAGAAAGAATTCAAAATTAATAACAAAAAAAAAGAGATGAAAAAGAAAAACAGAAAAAGAAAAGAAACTGAATAAAGCGAAAGAGAACAAAAAAAAAACGAAGAAAAAATAATAAAAAAAAGAAACGATTGAAAGACAGAGGAAAGAAGGAAATAAAATCCCGAAAAATGTGCATACAGTTAAAATAATTTTTTTCCAAAAAGTAAATATAAAATATGAAAAAAAAAGAAAAAAAAAGAAGAAAAAGAAACCAACAACAACAACAACAGATCTCTGTATCCTTCCGTTAACCCCGCTACCCCTAAACAAACGAAACACTCAACCCGACCCCCCGGAACTTGCAGGCATAACCGGAGGTATCGATGTTGCACGTAAAATCAGAGATAAGATTCTTTTTGTCTGTGATTTGGTAAAGCAGTTACGTTAATTAGGTGATGTCACACAATCAATTAACAATGCCACTAAATTACGTAGAATAAGAAATTGATTGCCAATCAAGAAGTGATGTTGACAACATTAGCAGAAAACAGAAAAGACAAGAGAACGTGACTGGTGCACAAACGATAGTAAAACTTAAAACGTGTGCCATCTTGTTTAGATATTTATTAGGTGCTGGCAAAAAGATCCCATTCCCACCTCTGTTGAAAGCTAACGACTAAATTCATTTTTTTTTTTATTATTTTCTGTACCGTGTTACTTGAAGACGTGGCCGATTGCCATCCACAACGTTCTATTCGTAGATTTTAGCAATGTTTCCCGATTTAATATCCCTTAAACACCCTGTTCTACCTTGAATTTACACAATCTTATTACTTTTTCCTCGTTTTACTTTTGATGTGTCCTGTGATTGTCAAATTATCCAGGCCCTCTTTCCTCATTAAAGTAACCTCTTTCTGGTTCTCAGTATTAGTGAACGTGTTTTGTTTCCGTTTTGGTTAATTTTTTCTTATTATTCACATGCTATTCTCAGTATCCTACTGTAGAACCACATCTATGTTACCGCGAGTTTTTTCCTTCATCTTTGAGGAAAATATCCTGCATTCCTTGGTATATAACAGAATTGATATTACATAGCAGTTAAGTACCGTTTTCTTTGTTTCTAACGACATTTTCCTGTCTCGTAATATTTTGTTGAGTTTTTTTGAAAGACAGTTTTCGCTATTCCAATACACATTGAATGTTGGTGCCATATTTTCGGTCGTCTGTTAAATAGACAGTTAAATATCTGTAACTCTTTATTTTGACATCCCCGGTTCGCAACTTGTATATCATGTTGTTCCTCTTGCTAGAGATCATGCATTCTGTATTTTAAGACATTTTTTTATATTTATACGTTCTTTTTATAGATACAGATATTTAAGTAAATGCTCTGTTTATAATAAACAGTATTAAACAACATTTACCGCCCTGAATCATTATAAACAGAGAATTTACTTAAATATTTGTATCTATAAAAAGAATGTATAAACATAAAAATATCTTAAAATAATTTCATAATGTGTGACGTCATTTGTTTTCATTTGATACGCCATAAGCAGATATGAATGTACGTGAGAGATTCATGGAAGATTGAAATTTAATTACAGTAAATTCGACCTTGCTAACCGAACGCGCCTATGTGGCCAAATCGGTAAAGGCACGTCAAGCTAAATGACGGTTCCGTATAGGATACAGGTACGAATCCTGTCGGAGGACGAATATTTTCTATGAAAATTTCTCGGACATTCAGGCCGGTAAATGTTGTTTAATACTGTTTATTATAAAGAGAGCATTTACTTAAATATTTGTATTTATAAAAAGAATGTATAAACATAAAAATGTCTTAAAATAATTGTCGGACTTTTTCAATTTCATAATGAGTGACGTCATTCTGTATTTTATAAAAATGATAGTCTTTTCTTTCCACTTTACAGATTTCCCTCTGAGTTTCTACAATTTCATTTTTGTGCTTGCAAATAAGACGTTGTCCTTTGCACATCTTATGTTGTTAAGGTTTTAATCACAAATTGTTGTGGCCTTGTTAGGGCCAGAAATACACACACAAAGAGAAGAATTAAGTTAAACAAATATATTAAAAGAAACAGTAATACAAACATATACAAACGAGAGTGTTACAGCAAGAATGTTCACTCAAACTGTTAGAGCTGACTGCTAAAAACTTCCCCCTCCAAAAGGCAGTACATGCTCCTATTTATAACTGGGAGAGTCCATGTGTGCATGGGTAAATTACCATACCAATCATAAATCCCGGTAGGATATTTAGTTTTCTTAGGATTGTCTCGCTGTATTTTTTTAAAATAAATCTAGTGAGAAGACAACATTGTCTTACGCTCTTTTCCGTTCTTGGGTAGTGTCTCAATTATAAGGCTTAATAGGATGTTAAAAAAAAGGAAATAAAATTTAAAAAAAGGAGAAACACAAAAATCTAATGGATATCCTTGTTATGACGATAAGCTACATCCGTATCCTGGGTAAGACGATAAACTACATCCGTGTCCTGAGTAAGATGATAAACTACATCCGTGTCCTGGGTAAGACGATAAACTACGTCCAGCAGTAAGGCCTCTGATCAGGAGGTTTTGAAGAGCGTGAAACCACCTCTAAGCTGCTGGTGTTCCCAGGTCCGACCTGACCCGTGGTGGTAGCACCTGTTGGGGCCCCAGCTATGGGCAAATAGTTAACCCCAAAATGTGGACAAAACACCTGAAAAGTGTAAAAATAGATCTTAATACCAGAAATACTTTATAAAAAAAATTATTACCAGCAATAATTTTTTAAAGAAAAAATTATTACCAGCAATATATTATTACCAGTAAGATATTTTAAAAAAAATATATTACCAGCAAAAAAAATAGTCAGCATTAAATAACCAATTGAGGTTGATAGTCCGTAAAACCAAACCAAACCATCTAATGGATATGTGTGGCCAATTGTATCCGAGGATGCCCGTCCGTTAGGGCAGATAGATACTCCCTATGGTAGATGCTTGCTCAGGTATATTTTTGTTTCTTTAACCCCCACAGAGACCACATGTGGTTTATACTGCAACTGTGCTGAGCGTGCCTTAGTAATAGTTTATTGGGGAGAGCACGTTATCCAGCATGAGCAACAGTCTGGACAAAGCCAGCACGTTCAAACCCTCGGTCACGATGACTTGTGACTTTGTGCTAACTTTGACGGTTTCCAAAGCGTTCCACCTACCAAATTTCACTGACAGGGTCACCAAAAGTGCCGCACTATGAGATCGCCTCCTCCATACCGATAACATCAAGAGGCCACCTTCCCGACAAATCGAACCCGGGTCTCATGGCGAGAAAACGAGCGTACTATCCACTCGGCCACGCGTGCTCATATGGATAAAGCTAACATCGTATTGTCAGGACCTATAACTACCAGGATTACATCATATCGGTACCCGGAGATCAGGATTTATAGGTACCGGGATTACATCATATCGGTACCTTGAGATCAAGAACTACAGGTACCGGGATTACATCATATCGGAACACGGAGATCGGTACCCGGAGATCAGAACTACAGGTACCGGGATTACATCATGTCAGTACTCGGAGATCAGCGCCTATAGGTACCGGGATTATATCATATCGGTACCCGGAGATCAGGACGTATAGGTACTGGCATTTCATGATATTGGTACCCGGAAATCACGACCTATAGGTACCGGGATTACATCATATCGGTACTCGGAGATCGGGACGTATAGGAGATCAGGGATATTTGTACCCGGAAAGATTATATATAGGTACCGGATTATATATCATATATATACTCGGAGATCGGCACCCGGAGATCAGGGCCTATAGGTACCGAGGTTACATCATGTCAGTACCCGGAGATCAGCGCCTATAGGTACCGGGATTATATCATGTCAGTACCCGGAGATCAGCGCCTATAGGTACCGGGATTATATATCGGTACCCGGAGATTAGGAAATAGAGGTACCGGGATTACCGGAGTAGCAAAGTGTAAAGGAGCGCCAAAGAGGACAAAGATGGACATGAAAATGTTTTAATATACTGCCCAAATTTCTAAAAGGGAAGTAAGTGATAGTTTTACAATTTTTTTTTATTTTTAGATTAAGCCATGTTTGACACGAGAGAAATAAATATTATCATTACGTACTAAATTATTCCTGTCTAGAAAGAAAGAAAGAAAGAAAGAAAGAAAGAAAGAAAGAAAGAAAGAAAGCAAAATGACGGGTACCGATGAAAGACAATGAATATTAAATGGAATAACAAAGGAAAGAAAAAAAAAAAGAAAGACGGTCACTGAGATATGGAGACAGAAGGAACATTAAAAAAAAAGAAAGAAAGAAAGAAAAGAAAAAAGAAACAAAAAAAAAAGAAAGAAAAAAGAAAGAAAGAAAGAAAGAAAAAAAGAAAAAAAAAAAAAATGACAGGAACCGATGAAAGACAATGTATATTGAATGGAATAAGAAAGGAAAAAGAAAAAGAAAGACGGTCACTGAAATATGGAGACAGAAGGAACATTAAAAATTCAGAAAAAGAAAAAAGAAAGAAAAAAAAAGAAAGAAACTGGAAAGAAAAAAAAAACTAAACAAACAAACAAACAAACAAAAAGAAGAAAGAAAGAAAAAAGAAAGAAAGAAAGAAAGAAAGAAAGCAAAATGACGGGTACCGATGAAAGACAATGAATATTAAATGGAATAACAAAGGGAAAGAAAGAAAAAGAAAGACGAACACTGAGATATGGAGACAGAAGGAACATTAAAAAGAAAGAAAGAAAGAAAGAAAGAAAGAAAGAAAGAAAGAAATTGAAAGAAAGAAAGAAAGAAAGAAAGAAAGAAAGAAAGAAAGAAAGAATGGACATGAATACTGAAAGAAAAAGACATGCAGATAAATACAGATGTCAAGAAAATTAAACAATAAATAAAAACAGAAATAAAACAAATAAAAAAGAACGAAAGAAAGAAAGGAAAGGGGGTAAAAGTGAATATTAACGAAAAGAGAGAGACTTAGCATTGAAAGGAATGATAAAAAAAGAAGGAAAGAAGGTAGAAAGGTGGCAATGAACGAAGGAATATAGACAGATAATAAAGAAAATGGAACCGTGGAGAGACATGATCGTCAATGCTCGGAAATTATAAGATAGATTTGAATTGAAAAAAAAACATAAAAGTCAACGAGAAACCCCCCCGCTCGCTTTTTTCTCCCCAAAATGTCAAAGCAGTTCAAAGATAATAAAAAAGGAAGCAATGGAGAGACTGTAATACACCTAAGAAGGGGCGACGTACTCGCAACTGGAAGTGCCTCACACGGTGTATTCTCTCGGCCAACACCGTAACGCTAGTGGCCATTTCCACTGTCAAAAGATCACACCCAATCCTACCCACGTCCTTGACTTCTACTGAACTCGTCTATTATAGATCGCAAAGCACACTGGACGCACGTGATCTGTAAGCCTTAATTGACCGACTTCCAGCGTGTACTCTCTTTCTCTCAAATTGAAGTCCTGCATTGCCAAAGACGAACTCTCTTTCGTCGAGAATAAGGTAAATTCTGTTCACTATTTCCGCCATTCGACTCCGGTTCTGGTTCACTGGTCTACCACACCATCTCTTCTGCCCCCCCAGCTATGGGTTAATTAGTAAGACGTATCACTATAACTCATTATTATCTCCAAAAATTATCTAAACTCTTATTAAATCCTTACTATCTTTTATCAAGAACATCTTTACTTCAGAAATAACGCCGGGCCATGCTGCTAGTATTGAGATAAAGAAAGAAAGAAGGAAAAGAAATAAAAGCAAACTTTTAATAAGGTAAAGAAGAGGTAAAAACCGAATATTAAGTCGACGAGATAGAAGAATAATTAAAAGAAATGATGAAAAGGAAGGAAGGAAGGAAGGAAGGAAGGAAAAGAAAGAAGGCAGGAAGGAAGGAAAAGAAGGAAGGAAGGAAGGAAGGAAGGAAGGAAGGAAGGAAGGAAGGAAGGAAGGAAAATACTGGGAGGTAAGAAAATAGAGGTTCACTATGTCTACCACACCACCTCCTCTGCCCCCCCAGCTATGGGTTAACTAGTAAGACTTGTATTACTAACTCATTATTATCTCCGAAAATTATTTAAACTCATATTAAATCCTCACTATCTTTTATCAAGAACATCTTTATTTCAGAAATATACCGGAACTCAGTGTATTTGTTTTCTGCGTTACTTGAGTAATCAATTTTAATTCCTTGTTCGAAATACCTAACTTTCCTTGACTATTTTATATTATTTCTTTTCTGAAAGTACTTTTCTTTTTCCTGCTCGAAGACTCGGAATAATTTGAATATTAATTACATCGATACAGACGTTTGTTTTTGCACCAAGTACTTTTCCAGGATTTTTCATCAAACAAACACCTGCTTACCATCACCAAAGTTAAGCAACATCGAGCTTGGATGTCCAGGTGATGTAATGGATAATGGCTCGGAATTCTTAATCAGAGAGGCGAGTTCCAATTCCATTTGGGTTCGTGATATTCACTTACGCGCAAATACTCTTGGGATAGGTATGAATCCACCTGTGATACTACAAAGAAGAAATGTCTCTTTTGACGGTGCATCGTACTCGCTACTGGAACTATCTCACACGGTGTATTCTTTCGGTCGACACCGTAACGCTAGTGGCAGTTCAATTGTCAAACGATCACCCTCTAACTTCTGTTGAACTCGTCTTTTATAGATCACAAAGCACACTGAACGCACATGATATATATGCCTAGATACCGTAGTTCCAGCGTATTCTTGCTTTCTCTCAAATCGAAGTCCCGTATGCCAGACAATTTATGACCATTTTCGTCGAGAATAAGGAAAGTCCTTTTTCACCATTTCTGCCATTCGACGTCGGTTCTGCCACAGAGTCATAACTACCACTATTCTGAAAGTATAAAGAATATTCTAAATTCAAAACTGTGGCGAAACGATTCCATTAAAGAATGCATGTTTACACAGAGATACTTAAAAGGAAATTGTGGTGAGCCATGAACACATTACGTTCAGAAAGGATAATTAATTTTCTGAATTCAAATCATAGAGAAGGTGACGGAAAACCACTCCACTTCCTTTTCTCTAAATGTCATAACAATTCACGGATACTAAAGAAAAGGAAATTGTGGAGAGCCATGACCGCCTATATTCTGAAAGGATAGTTACATTTCTGAATTCCAAAACGTAGAGAATTCAACGGGGAAATACTCCACTCTCTTTTCTCAAAAAGTCTTAACAATTCACATATATTAAAAAGAAAAGGAAATTGTGGAGAGCCATGACCGCCTATATATTCTGAAAGGATAGTTACATTTCTGAATTCCAAAACGTAGAGAATTCAACGGGGAAATACTCCACTCTCTTTTCTCAAAAAGTCTTAACAATTCACATATATTAAAGAAAAGGAACTTGTGGAGAGCCATGACCGCCTATATTCTGAAAGGATAGTTACATTTCTGAATTCCAAAACGTAGAGAATTCAACGGGGAACTACTCCGCTCTCCTCTCTCAAGATGTCAAAACAATTCAAGATACTAAGGAAAAGGAAATTATGGAGAGCTATGACCGCCTACGTTCTGAAAAGATAAAGACTGTTCTGATTTCGAAACAGTAACGGAAGTAAAAGAAAAGGAAGCCTGATCACCTAGGAGAAGGAAAACAGTCCGCTATCTTTCCCAAAAAGTCATAGTAAATCACAGATAAAGAAAAGGAAGATATGGAGAGACATGAACGAATAGGTTCTGAACTGTGAAAGGAGGCTCTGAATTGGAAACCCTAGAGAAAATAATGGGAAGCCACGCGACAGTCTTTTCCAAAATGTCATAGAAATTCACGAATTATAAAGCAAAAGGAATGTGTGGAGAGCCATGATTCTATACGTTCTGAATAAAATATAAACAGAATATAGATCTCTCTTGGAGTAGATTTTTGTTTTGTTTACTCTTAGAATAAGATAGATACGAACATGCGAAAAGGCAGAGAGAAATTTTTATTTATATATTAGGCGATCGGTAATTTAAGGATGCCTTTAACAGTCATAAAAATCCTGAAGAGCAACAAAGTAGAAAAATGATATTTTCGGAGATTATGATTGAAATCCATGATAAAATGAAATGTAAATATTCTTGCTAATTTGTCAAAATAAAAAATAAAAAAAAAAGGTTTGAAAATAAATTGTATTTTGTTTTTTAAATTCCAAACATTCTGCAAAATTTGTTTCTTGATTTATTTTCGTATTTTTAAAAAAAAAATTTATCGACGTCCAAAGAAAAATAAGAAAGATTAAAAAAAAAATGGGGGGGGATAAATTACATAAAAGTGAAAGCAAGAAGGAGGTTAAGAAAAAAGTTTAATGAAATGGAAAATAAAAATGCGAATAATTAAAAAAAAAGGGAGGAAAAAAGTAAAGAAACAAGGATACACTTAGAAAGAAAGAAAGAAAGAAAGAAAGAAAGAAATGAGAGGAAGAAAGAAATGAGAGGAAGAAAGTAAGAAAGAAAGGGAAAAGAAAGATAGGAAAAAGAAAGAAAAGAAGTAATAAAGAAAGAAAGAAAGAAAGAAAGAAAGATAGAAGGGAAGAAATGAAGCATGAAAAGAAGAAAGAAAGTAATAAATGATGGAAGAAAGAAAGAAGGAATGGAAGAAAATAAGAAAAGAAAGAAGAAAGAAAGAAATGAAGAAAAGAAGGATAAGAGAAAAAAAAGGAAGTAAAAAAGAAATGAAAAAATGAAAAAGAAAAGAAATAATAAAGGAAACAAGTAAGGAAAGAAAGAAAGAAAGAAAGATATGAAGAAAAGAAGGAAGATAGAAACGAAAAATGAAGCATGAAAGGAAGAAAAAACTAATAAATGAAAAGAAAGGAAAGAAAGAAAAAGAAAGAAAGAAAGAAAGAAACTTTTTTTGGTCGAAATGGCAAGAATTAAAGTCTATTTCGATTATAGGATATTTTTTCTTTTTTACACTTTTTAAGCCAACCGATATTATTTGACCGAGTAGAAGTGTGTCAAATATATTTAGTAAGGAAAGAAGAAAGAAAGAAAGATATGAAGAAAAGAAGGAAGATAGAAACGAAAAATGAAGCATGAAAGGAAGAAAAAACTAATAAATGAAAAAAGAAAGAAAGAAAGAAAGAAAGAAAAAGAAAGACGAATACTGAGAAGAAATGAGAGAAACAGCGTTGAAAGGAAGAAATATTGAATGGGAGAAAGAAAGAGAAATACTGGGAAAAAGATGAAAAAGAATATTGAAAAAAGAAATAAACGAATTTTGATAAGGAAGAATAATTAAAAAGTAAGAAAAACAGATAAACAAAGAAAGAAAGACGGACACTGAGATAAGAGACAGAAGGAACATTAAAAAGAAAGAAAGAAAGAAAGAAAGGAAGGACTGGTACAGATGAAAGACAATGAATATTGAATCGAATAACAAAGGGAAAGAAAGAAAAAGAAAGACGGACACTGAGATATGGTGACAGAAGGAACATTAAAAAGAAAGAAAGAAAGAAAGAAAGAAGGAAAGAAAGAAAGAAAGAAAGAAGGAAAGAAAGAAAGACAAAATGGAAATGAATACTGAAAGAAAAAAGACATTCAGATGAATTCAGAAGGTGAGAAATAAATAAGTAAAGAAATAAAGAAAGAAAAGGAAGATGGTAAAAACGAATATTAACGAAAAAGAGAGAGAAGTGGCATTGAAAGGAATGATGAAAATGAAGGAATGAAGGAAGGAAGGAAGGAAGGAGGGATGAAAAGGATGGAAGGAAGGAAGTAAAATATTGGATGGTAAGGAAAAAGAGACATTAAGGGCGACGAATATCGAGACAAATGTTAGAAAAATCAT
>CAHIKZ030001807.1:367500-420000 GCA_903632075.3 Acanthosepion pharaonis
AACAAAGAAAAACAAATATTGAAACGAAGAAAGAAAGAAAGAAAAATAGGAAAAATAAAAGAAATGAAGAAAAATACTGATAAAGAAAGAAAGAAAGAAATAAAGAAAGAAAGATAGAAAGAAATTATGCATATTGCGTTAAAAAGATCGAAAGTTCTTTTGAAGGAACGACAAAAAGAAAGGGAGAAAGAAAGAAAGAATTAACAGAAAGAGCGACATAAAGAAAGGCACATTTTAAAAGAAAGAATTTAGAAACAAAAAATATAAAACAGTCAAAATGAATGAAATATGAACGTAACAATAATGAGACAATTAATTAAAAAGAAAGTATAAGAAATTCAAAAATAAAGGCTAAAAAACACATATATTCCTACCATCCGATAAGATAATAACGTTATTGTTTTCTGCGATTATTATTTTTGAAATAAATATTCTGAAGAAATTAACGTTCATATCTTTTTGCACTGAAATCGCAGGTCACTATTGTTTACAAATATACAAGCGATTAGATGTCATTTCGCTGCCGGTAACGATAAACTACGGATGCACATAATGATAAAAATCATTTTAGCAACTCGCGCATTAGTACGAGGCCACCTCGAAAAGTTTGGTACAGTACCGTAGCGTAGTGGTTACAAGCTCGTGCTGTAGACACAGGAACATTTTCAGCTATTTAGAAAACATACATCCTTATGGTACCACGGTTTATGAAAGTACCTCTAAAATCAAGGAGTTGAGGGCATAGTAGTTGAGCTCTCCACTAACCTTGGTCAATTAGACCAATGGGGATAAAAGTTGACTTGTGGCTTTTCATACCTCTAACACCAAGATAGTAACATTTCCTCATCACAGATCGGAATCCAATGGTTCTCTCGTCAAAATCAACGATTAATCTTTCAATGTGGCTTGTTGCTTTGAACGTCTGTTGGCACTAATAGCCACTCCAGACCCCACATGAAAGCTTATATTGACTCCATTGATATGTCTGCTCTAAAGAAAGTTAGTTCACTGAGTCGTGCTAAACAATTTTTCTTGTCAAGAATGTATCTTTGATATATATATATAGATCTACCATTCGCCCTTGCCTTTCTTGCAATATTCCATAGAATAAACTACAGAACTCAAAACGTTCTGTGCTGATATAAAGTGGAAAGACTATATTAAATCCATTGGAAAAAATACTTTATGGGCACTATTTGCAATATTCGGACTATTGTCCTCATCTTTGCCGCCATATTTATTACAACGTTTCGGCCGTTGTACGTTCAGGTGGTTGGAATGCCGAACTGAACCCTTTATTTCGCCCACTGAGGTAGACTGTTCTAGTTCCACGTGCCATCTTTAATGGATGTCAGTTATCGGTTATCTCCTGTTAATTCCCCTCTCCAAATTCTCCACTGCCTTAAACATGTATTGAACTCACACTCCTTGGCTCCTGTCACTGGATCTAACAACTTAACGCCTTTATCCATTGTGCCATGTGTCCTTGAGGACATATGTGGATGAATTTTTGGGTATTATAAACCTCATATCTTCAGCTACCATTTTTTACCAGTGCTCATATTGCAATTTTTGTTGTTATTATTATACCTGAAGAAGGCCGGAGCTTACAACGGCCGAAACGTTGTAATAAATATGGCGATGAAGATGAGGAAAATAGTCCGAATAATGTAACTAGTGTATATAATACCTCATCTCAGAAATATAGACAGATACTGAAAGGCCGAAACGTAATAAATATGTCGACAAGTATGAGGACAATAGTCCGAATAATGTAAATAGTGTACATAATACCTCATCTCAGACATATAGACAGATACTTTATGGGCTTGAGTAAATGGATAGCAGAACAGCGAGAAATATCAAAAAGAAATTAATGAAATTACTCCTTGTCAGAAGTCGAAAAATCAAAACTCACCAGGGTCGGGGTAGGTGGGAGTACTCTCAAACAACAACGTGGGGGCCCCATTGCACAGAGGGTCGTATACAACATAGCTGTGTCCTGTAATCCAACCAACATCAGCGACGCAGCCAAAGATTTCCCCTTCACGGTAATCGAAAACATGCTAAAGAAAAATCAAAAAATAAATAAAAATAATCAGCCAATAAAAATCTTTAAAGAAAAGAAAAAAAGAAATTTAAAAATTAAAAAATTTACACTATTTATATTCGGACTTTATTGTTGTTATCACGACGTTTCAGTCATTGTACCCTCCGACCTTCATCAGGTGTTTATCAGTCTGGGTAACCTACAGAGAATTCTGAACTGAATCCTTTATTTAATCTATGGGGTAGACTGTTCCCATTCCACTGTCTATGTCGAGGGATATCTCGTTTAGTTCTTATTATTTAGTACTGCTCAGTTACTGTTCGCCCGTTTCCACTGACTGCAAGTACACACCGCCCGATCCAGGGATTGAACTCACAATTACTATCTCACCAAATTCAGGAACCAATACTTTAACTCCCTATTAGACTATAACCTAGTGGGTTAAAGTGTAGCACACACATCCATTGCTTGGTCAGCTGCTAAGAAAGTTGGTTCACTGGGTCATGCTAGACAATTTTTCTCTGAAGAATCTTTCTTATATATCTATAGGTCTACCATTCGTCCATGCTTTTGTCGCAATATTCTGAGCATGGACGAATGTACTAGCTTAAAAGCCGCCCTATTGGGCAGCATTTAAGGTAGCTACTGTCAAGGGCTCTTGATTGAGCTTTCCTCACAAGAGGTAGGGAGGAGGAGGTGCGATATGCAACAATAAACTATAGAAGCACTCAAAACTGATCGCTGTATTTAAGTATTGCATTAATATTTAATCTTACCTTTTAAAACTTCAACGATAGTTCTTCAGCCGCCACTTAATTTAAAGACGGATTTGAGGTACGCAGGTCCTTACTTTCCGTACAACCAATTATTTTTATATCATCGGTGATTTTCGCTGGATTTCGCAGTTAGTTTCGATTATTCCCAAATTTATTTCCAAGTTATAAAAATTGTTATCATACAAAAACATTCATCGCCAAAAAATCACGTAAAAAAATCGCCGAAAACACTCGAATTAAGGAAAACTTGGGAATCTAAAATTTCAGGACTGCGGATGGGGATCCGGCCCGGGATGTTATTAATTTGCTCACGGGGTCGGCCTGATTTCAAAATGGTATATGTTTGGTCGTGGCCTCTGAAAACACGAACAATTTCATTTTGAAGCTCTGTAATTTGAGAACAGTATTTTTTTTTTCATTTGAAATGAGCTATTGAAATTTAGAGAGTTGTGTCCCTTTAAATTGAAAAAGTGTAGCACAGTGACATACTAACATTCGCATTTATTATATAGAAGATAGACTCTAGGGAGAAAAATTGTCGAGCACGACACGGTGAACCAACTTTCATAGGAGTAGCTGTTGTTTTTCTCTGTCCCTCTTGCATTCAATCTGTTCTGTGAGTATCTGATTTTCCAAGTCCTCTTTCCTTATTATTTTCCCTACAAATTTCAAATTCATCTTTCTGGATTTAAATATGAGCTTTCTTTTTGTTTCCTTTTCTCTAAAACTTCGCCGTTGTTCACATATTCGGTCCATGGTATCCTCAGCATCCTTCTGTTGAACCACAAGTCTATTCTTCATCTGTGAAGAAATTATTCAACATCCTCAGCCATATAGGAGTACTGATATTATCTAACAGTTCAGTACACTTTTTTTTTTTTTCTAAAGAAATTTCAGTTTCTTAATACCCTTCTTAGCTTTTGGAAGGCATCTTTGGCTATCCTAATGCGCTTTCGTATTTCCGTCCTAATCCAGGTAATTGTCTTTTGAAGCATGAAATTGGTTGTGTGTGCAGGAGCTCCACGTTGAGTGAAGACATAGCGACTGCCAAATGGGTAACACGTCTCTCTCGTATATTTGCTGGTAAACTGTACTATTCACTTTCAGTCCTTCTTCAATGAACACCAACAACGATGTCCAACCATCCGAAGCAACAGTAGCCGAAACCAGGGCTCCAGTTGATTTCTGTCGCTTGAAATGCGTTCTGAGACCTTCGGGAGAATTTCCTGGTGAAAGGTCGTAGACGCTATTGTTTTGGAAGCTGACCGCAGCCTCCACAGGGGAAAAAATAACTTTCGTCCCACAAAATGAAACTTGAGTATGAGATACGTGAAACATGAGATAAGTGAAAAAAGTGAAACAGTCTTTAATATGGACCGTATTGCAAAAACCGTAGGATTAATGTCAGGGCATGATGGAGGCCAAATTGGCTTGTCATAAAAATACGCAGAAATGTTTCTTGCGCTAGATTTGCGTCAAAATGGCAGTGCGTACGGAACCTCCATCTTAAGTGAAGACATATCGACTGCCAATTATGTCTGACAACCAGGAGAATACGTCTCTCTCCAATATTTACTGGTAAACTCTATTATTCATTTTCAATCTTTCTTCAAGGAAACCAAGAGTATTTGCAACGTCAGGATACTAATTACGTCCGTTGTTTTGAAATTTCTCCTGGAAAACTAGCGCAAATATTTATTTTTAATGGATTTCTTCAATGACCACCAAGAGCCATTTGAACTCACACTCCTTGGCTCCCACTGGATTAACTAAGCCTTTTATCCACAACAGATGAATTTCAAAACCAGGATTTTTACTAATTATTTGGTTTGTTCTGCTTTGCCGAAACGTTGAAATAGATTTGGCGATAAAGATGAGAGAAAAATAGTCCGAATAATGAAAATGTGTCACTGAATCTCATCTGACAAATGTTTCTTCGACAAGTATCGAAGTAATAGTCAAAATAATGTAAATATAGTGTATATAATACCTCATCTCAGACATATTGGAACAGGGTTTGCGAGAAATATCTTAAATTAATGCCTCAGAGTCAAAATCTTCTTATGATAATCATCAAACAACAACGTGGTCCAACATTTTCGTTTTGGTATTTGGGATTTCCTGGATGTCATGCCGTCATTTTTTGTTTGGAGGCAGCTGTCGTCGTTGAATCTCTATCTATAAAAGGCAAGATGTGTGTTTGTGTGTGTGTAACAAATGCACGGCCGCAATTTTCGACGGATTTGCACCAAAATTTACATGCACATGCTCCAAGTTAGCGGGAAGGCCAAGACCGACTTTTCATATCCCAACTCCCATCGATAGTGGAAATAATCGATTTTTTCATGCTTCTACAGCAGTTTTCATGAAGTTTACGGCCATTTTCTACTAGCCAGAGTGAGAGCCAATAGTTGGCTGTCACGAATAGGCAGGAAGATTCTATTGGTCAGCGTGAGAGCCAACAGCTGACTGACACGAATGTTAACTAGCATGCAAAAAAAACTCGATAGCTGCATTCGTCACAAGTGGGAAAAATTTAAATCTGCATGGCACTTTACTCCAATTGGCTCATTCGCTTGCTTAAACTCAACGTTGATTCTGATTCCGCAGAACTGGGTTGAGTGTGAAAATGTATTTGTTGTTAACATTCTTTTTTCATTCGGTTTTTCCAGTTACGAGTCATTTTTTTTATACCTGATCGTTTTGTGTTCATTTTGTTTAGTTCTTTTTTCGTAACAGATTTAATGTTTAGTATAGTGCTTCGAAAAAATTCGCAGTGTGAGATAGGCAAGAAGTAAGGCATTTAGCAACATCACCACAGCAAAGTGCACTCTTTTAAAGGCAATGAAGTGTAAAAATATTTTAAGTCAAGTGATAGCGATTGCTGTATGAGCCGTACGAATTTTGAATCAAGCACGGGCAATGCCGGGCCATGCTGCTAGACTTGCATGGTTTTAGTCCTAAATCCATTTTTCACAATTCACCTCATCTTCCTCAAGCTTCTTTGTGGATTTCTTTTCAGCCTCTTCTTGACAGTTTTAATGACTCTCCTGGTACGAAATGAAAGGTTTCTTCGTGGAATTGAATTTGCTGAAGTTGTTGATCCAATTGAGTTTTTTTCCACACATTAAAAATGTTTTCTAACTATTTATATCCCCGCAAAATTCTCCATAACAACTATTTGTAATGCGACAATATTCAAGCCGCCATATTTAATTAAAAATGTAAAAAATAAAACCTAAAATTTTAGGGAAAACTCATGCAATATTTGAAGCTATTAAATATATATCTATATAATAGATATATTTTAATTTGTGCTCAAATATGTAAATATCTATACCACACCTTGTGTTTCCGCTTTATATCAGAATTAAAAAGTATTATTTATTTTGTTTTGCAGAAGGTTGACATATGCCCAATTTACACGAGTGTTAAATATATAGACATAAGTCGAAGTCAAAAACAAAGACACAGGTCCGGTTTACCTATTTGTTAAACGGTAGAAATTCGTCGAGTTTATCAACGGGTCTGCAAGTATCAATCTGAATAGTAACACGTTTTTAAGAGGAGCTTTACACCACCATTGTAAAGGTATAGAAACGGATGATTCTAATACCTGCCTCCTCCCTATGTGTTCAGTGCTTACTATTTGTCTGTTCGATTACTTTTATCGTATATTTTATTGGTTTAAAGTATTTTATATATTAACATTACTTGAGCTTTATTTAATTCATATATTTTATTTCTGTTTGTTTTTTTTATACAGTATAACCCGGATATAAGAGAGCTGTCGGGACCGGAGAAGAAGTCTCTTATATCCGGGTTTCTCTTATATCCGTGTTTGGTCTATTTTATATACATTAACACAGGCTCTAATTTGGGACCAAAGAAAATCTCTCTTAAATCCGGGTTTCTCTTATATCCGGGTCTCTTATATCCGGGTTACATTATATAATGTTTTAGAAGATTTTTTTTTTTTTGCTTTTTTATAGTTTTCAAGTTATGGTTTGGTTTGTTTTTGTTTTACGCCATATCAACACCTCAATGGGTCATTTAATGCCGACAACTTTTTTTTTTCCTGGTAATATTTTTATTTTGCAAAGATCCATTTTTGTTAATTTTTTTTTCTCAAAAATGTATAGCTGTTAATATTATTTTTTTCAAAAACGTATAGCAGGTAGTATTACTTTTTTTTTGAAAAACGTACAGCTGGCAACTTTATTTTTTCAAAAACGTATTATCAGAGGTCTTGCTGTTGGACGTAGTTTATCGTCTTACCCAGGACGCGGATGTAGTTTATTGTCATACCCAGGACGAGATATGGATTTGGGGTTAACTATTTGCCCATAGCTGGGACCCTAACAGGTGCTACTACTACGGGTCAAGTTAGACCTGGGAACACCTGCAATTAAGAAGTGGTTCCACACTCCTCAAAACCACTTGATCAAAGGCTTGCTGTTGGACGTAGTTTATCGTCTAACCCAGGACACGGATGCAGTTTATCCTTATATACAGGACGGTTTCAAGTTATAAGTGAGAAAGTAAATATTTATTTCATGTTTGCATTTTCAGATAAATGATCTTTGATTTAATACTTTGCACCGTTGTAGTAAGGTAATTATTGCTATTTTCTCCTCTATGCAAAGTTTTTATGTTTTTGTAGAGTTTGTGTTGTAGCCTGATGCTGTTTTCCTTATTTTCCATGTTATCTTTCTTTGCGTATTTATTGTCAGTATAGTGTGTCCTTTGGACATAGTCTCGCTGTTTCCATAGTCATTCCCATGTTATATTTCTTCTTTGTTACTTTCTGTTGCCATAAAAAAAACTTCGGGATGCAGGTTGTGTGGGTTATTTGCTGGTTAATTTTTGTTGTATTTTCTTTATTATCTACGTAATGCTACACCAGATGTTTTTGACTGTATTTCATGGGAAATGCTTGAAAATGGGAGACATCTGTGGATGAGTTTAATAAAAACTTGTCCTTACTTTGTTTTAACGCTTTTGATGGAGTGTTTTGAGTTACAAATATATATATATATATATATATATATATATATATATATATATATATATATATATATATATCTTTATGTATACAAATACGAATTTAACGTCGTAACAAAAGGGCCAATAATTGTCGTTGAAATAGACCAGACGACATGCGTCGAACGGAATGCATCATTCGCTTGAAAATAGCCATTGACCCTACCTTGTCTTAACCTCTTTCCAAAAGTAACTCATATGTTGATACAATAGTTGTCAGTAAAAATGTAAACCTTTACCCCCCTTATTAAAATAATTGGTTTCGCCGTTTCCATAGCAATTAATATTACGAATGTATATAACTAATCTTGAAATTTACGGAGCTTTATACTCCGTAAATTTCAAGATTATTTATTTCAAAATTCGCTTGAGTATGAAACAGAGATAGGTACTTTAATTCAATTTACTTTCTATAATTAATTTGAAGTTTTTAGCTTCGGCTTTTGAAACATGAGAACTCTTATGTAGCGATGGAATCATATTTTAAATAAAATAATTATAATATATACATATATATATATATATATATATATATATTAATAATAAATATATCAATTCTTTGAATAATAAAATCCTTATTTTCGATTAGTTTTCAGATAGAATTGACGAGTCAAGTACTTTCGACAATTTCAAACTGTCATCTTCAAGGTGCAATTTTTCCCATACTTAGACAAGCACTAAGACGACATATGTGTATACTGAAATATGTTTTGTTTTTTGTTTTTAATTATGCTATTTGTTGACAGAGGGTTATATGTTTTGAAGCGTGTGATGTCGCGCGCTAGAATTCTTGTTCATATCGATCTAGTGAGAATTTTGTTTGATATATATATATATAAGAATCCTTGAAAACCGGAATAAGAAGGCCTTCCGGATATAAGGAATTGCTTACAAAATCCGGATATGAGGGGTTATATTTAGATTAAAATAAAGCAACTGAAATCAGGTTTAACATTTGTTTTCAGTGTTTTATAGTAAACAAAACAAGCTAATGGTGAGTGAAATGTAACAGAATTGATTTTAAGGAGAAAGAAATAAATTATGTAAAGTTAATGAAAATTCATTAAATTAAGTATGCCACGTATGCAAAACAAATAATATAACGAGGATTTTTTAATCGCTGTTGCATGATGATTCTTTCTCTTTTAATTTCATTCTCAACTTTTTCCGTATTTCGTGTTGCTTTTGTTCTTGAATTTTTTTAAAACGAAAGACACTTTCTAACTCTACGTGCGTTATTGCAATCGTCATAGCTGAATGCTGGCTTTCTTTCCATAAAACTGACAACCTTTTCAAAAGCTTTTTCAAATTCAGTCCAGGTTTCATCACAATCATGCTTTTTTTTTATTTCCTTGTTCATTTTGACGGTGTAAACGCTGGAGAATAGTTTCTTTGGAAGATTTTATATCATACAATATTGACCTTCCTATGCTGAACTCAGCCATTAGTTACAATGAACTTTCACCAGCGTCTAGTCTGTTTAAAATTTCCACTTCGTGCGATAACTCCAAAGTTGTTCTTTTCCTCTTATCTCCATCATCTTTTGCACCAATACAAGCCATTAGGGTGAAATAATTCGGCATAAGCAATTATCCAAATAAATTTCCTGAGAAACAGAAATTTAAAATCCGTTACATATACAAATAGTTCAAATATACACATCAAAATCATATACGGATATGAGGGATTCCGGATATGAGGGATTCTACTGTATATTTATTTGATGCCATATAATTGTATTCAAAAATATTTTGATTTCGGCATTAATTAAGCCGGGAAGGTGTTGATTTTTTTTTTAAGTATATCACCCCAAGCACGGCTGTAGTGCCACTAGCACACAAGGCATTACAGAGAGTGAGAGCAAGAGTAAAGAGGGTTGATTGAGGAAAAGATATAGAGGACAGAAATCAGGATCAAGGCATCAGAAGATGTCGGTTGACATTACATTTGAATATTTGAAGATTTTAGCTATCAAGGAAGCAAGTGATAGGAAGGGACTTCCAGTGAAGGGAAGTGCATGATAAGAAGGTTTTGGAGTAGAAGAGGCAGCTACATTTAACCGTTTCGACAGTGAAAGGGTGGGACCGATATGCCAACCTAGTAGAGCATTTGCCATGAAAGTACTTGTGAAAAGACAGAGGGAAGCCGCATCATGTCTGTGAGAACGTTATTGTAGACGAGACGCCAGATCAGAACCTATCACATTGCATATCCGTCTCTGGATTTTGTCAAGGACCTCGAGATGAATAGCGAGGGGGGCGCACTAGACAATATGTGGCAACAGTATTTTATGCAAGGATGCGGCTAAATAAAGTCAATGAAGCCAATATTATTTTTGGTTTTAAGTCAAGTACGGCGCCTTTCTTAAGGATGTTCATCTTTACACCAAGAAACTGATTCGATCCTTTAGTTGTTTGGTTTGGTTTGTTTTACGGCATATCAACATCTCAATGGGTTATTTAATGCCGACAAGATTTTTATTGCTGGTAATATTTTTATAATTTAACATAATATTATTTTTGGTTTTAAGTCAAGTACGGCGCCTTTCTTAAGGATGTTCATCTTTACATCAAGAAACTGATTCGATCCTTTAGTTGTTTGGTTTGGTTTGTTTTACGGCATATCAACATCTCAATGGGTTATTTAATACCGGCAAGATTTTTTATTGCTGGTAATATTTTTTATAATTTAACATAATATTATTTTTGGTTTTAAGTCAAGTACGGCGCCTTTCTTAAGGATGTTCATCTTTACATCAAGAAACTGATTCGATTCGAGTTGTTTGATCTGGTTTATTTTACGGCATATCAACATCTCAATGGGTTATTTAATACTGACAAGATTTTTATTACTGGTAATATTTTATTTAAAAAATGTATTGCTCCTAATCTCTTTTTCTTTTCAAAATGTATTCTGGCGATAATTTTTTTCAGAATTCATATTGCTGGTAATTTGTTTTCCAAAAATTTATTGCAGGTAATATTTTTTTTGCAAAAAAAAAATGTATTGCTGGTATTAAAACTTATTTTTACACGTTTTACCCACCAGTTAAATATTTGCCCGTGGCTGGTCGGGGTTGACCTGGGAACTCCAGGAATTAAGAGGTGATTCCTCACTCCTCAAAACCTCCTGATCAGAGGCCTTGCTGTCGGATGTAGTTTATCGTCTGATCCAGGACGTGATAATAATGATTTAGTGTCACTAATTAACCCATAGCTGAAGGGATAAGAGATGTGAATATAAACTAAACGGATAACGGAACCGGAAATCAACAACAATTGAAACTTGGGTCTCCAATTAACTATTCCAGTTCATTATCCATTACACCACTCTCATATCCAAGCATACAGCACCTAATATTCCCAAGCAGTCACCCATCTAGTTACTGACCAGGGTGCATGTTGCTTAACTTGGGTGATCGTATCGGAACGCAGTTTTCTAATTAACAATTCCGAGCCTTTATCCATTACACCACTCTCACATCCAAGTATGCAGCACCTGGTATTCCCAAGGAGTCACCCATCTAGTTAGTGACCAGGGTGGATGTTGCTTAACTTCGGTGATCGTATCGGAACGCGGTTTTCTACTTAACAATTCCGAGCCTTTATCCATTACACCACCCTCACATCCAACTATGCAGCACCTGGTATTCCAAGGAGTCACCCATCTAGTTAGTGACCTGGGTGGGTGTTGTTAACTTCGGTGATCATATCGAAAGTACTTAACAATTCCTGATTTATCCATTACACCACCCACACATCCAAGTATGTGACCTGGTATTGGGTGAGTCACCCATCTAGTAGTGACCTCGGTGGATGTTGCTTAATAATTTGGTGATCATATCGTTAACGCGGTTTTCTACTTAACAATTCCGAGCCTTTATCCATTACACCACCCACACATCCAAGTATGCAGCCCCTGGTATTCCCAAGGAGTCACCCATCTAGTTAGTGACCTGGGTGGATGTTGCTTAACTTCGGTGATCGTATCGGAACGCGGTTTTCTACTTAACAATTCCGAGCCTTTATCCATCACACCACCCTCACATCCAAGTATACAGCCCCTGGTATTCCCAAGCCGTCACTCGGGCAAATTTTGTTCCTAGTCCTGGTGTACGCACTCGGGCTCCCCACATTAAACCGATCTTGTGTTACAACCTGACCTTGTGGACTGGGGTGAGTAAATACAAATTATGGATTCCAGTCTAAATCATTTTGTTCGAGATTTACCTTAACCCCTCCACTGAACCAGGTTGTGACCTAAACTACTGTGCTGTGTGGCGATTTCACTCGTCTTTCGACAATTCTTGCTTTTTAACCCTGCTTGGTGTCAAGCCACCATCCTTATTGGGAAAAGCCTGGTGGGGGACCGGTTTCAGTTTGCTATTATTATACATGGTTTGAATATAAACCCGTCTCTTTTATTAAGAGTTTTACACGTGAAGAAGGTTGCAGAATGAAGCGGCTGTAATGTTGTATGCATATCATCAGAAAGAAAGAGAATATGGTCAACCGACCGAACAAATTTTGGACTCATTTTAATTGGTCTTTCTTCATTTTGTTTTTAATTTATTCCTTGCTCTTTCTTTCTCACTGTTATCTCTCTTTCTTTCCCTTCATTTTTTTCCATTCTTTTCTTCTTAGTTTTTTCTTTGATTCTTTTCATTATTATGACTGTATTTATTATTCTTTTTTGTTTTGTCTTTATTCATTCGTACGTTTATTTTTTCTTATACTTTTTATTCTTTATTTTTCGTTTCTTTTATTTCTGTTTCGCTTTCTTTATTTCCGTTTCGTTTCTTTATTTCCGTTTCGTTTCTTTATTTCCGTTTCGTTTCTTTATTTCTGTTTCGTTTCTTTATTAGCGTTTCGTTTCTTTATTTCTGTTTGGTTTCTTTATTTCTGTTTCGGTTCTTTATTTTCGTTTCGTTTCGTTTCTTTATTACCGTTTCGTTTCTTTATTTCCGTTCCGTTTCTTTATTACCGTTTCGTTTCTTTACTTCTGTTCCGTTTCTTTATTACTGTTTCGTTTCTTTATTTCTGTTTCGTTTCTTTATTACCGTTTTGTTTCTTTATTAGCGTTTCGTTTTATTTCTGTTTGGTTTCTTTATTTCTGTTTGGTTTCTTTATTTCTGTTTCGTTTCTTTATTTTCGTTTCGTTTCTTTATTAGCGTTTCGTTTCTTTATTTCTGTTTGGTTTCTTTATTTCTGTTTGGTTTCTTTTTTCTATTTGGTTTCTTTATTTCGTTTCGTTTATTTATTTTCGTTCGTTTCTTTATTAGCGTTTCGTTTCTTTATTTTTGTTTGGTTTCTTTATTTCTGTTTCGTTTCGTTTTTTTTATTACCGTTTTGTTTCTTTATTAGCGTTTCGTTTCGTTTTTTTTTCCGTTTCGTTTCTTTATTCCGTTTCGTTTTTTTTTTCGTTTATTTATTTGTTTGGTTTCTTTATTTCTGTTTTGGTTTCTGTTTATTTCTTTATTTCTGTTTTTCTTTATTTCTGTTTCGTTTCTTTATTTTTTTTCGTTTTTTTATTTCGTTTCGTTTCTTTATTAGCGTTTCGTTTCTTTATTTCTGTTTGGTTTCTTTATTTCTGTTTCGGTTCTTTATTTTCGTTTCGTTTCGTTTCTTTATTACCGTTTCGTTTCTTTATTTCCGTTCCGTTTCTTTATTACCGTTTCGTTTCTTTACTTCTGTTCCGTTTCTTTATTACTGTTTCGTTTCTTTATTTCTGTTTCGTTTCTTTATTACCGTTTTGTTTCTTTATTTCTGTTTCGTTTCTTTATTTCCGTTTCGTTTTCTTTCTCTTTATTTTACGGTAATTTTAATGTTAACTTTTCTTTCCTTATCTATTTTCTTTCTTTCGTTCTCCTAATTTTTTAGCGATTTAAATATTAGATTTTCACTTTCTTTTCTAATTTTTTTTCATTCATTTTTCTTTTTTAAGTTTGTTTTAGTTTTCGTTTGTAAATTCACTCTCTTTTGTATAGATGTATTTTCTTTCTTTTCCAAAAATACTTCTCTTTCTCACTAGTCATTTTCTTTCTTTTTTCTTTCTTTCTTTCTTTCTTTCTTTAATCGAGTTCTTTCTTTTTGATCGAGTTCTTTCTTTCATTATTTCTTTCATTCTCCATTTTTTTTTTTTTTTGGTAATTAATTTATTTTGTTCTCTTTCATTAGCAACTTTAATTCCTTCTTCATTATTTCTTTCTCTTGTTTCTTTTTCATTATTTGTATTTACCACTTATTCTTTTTTCTCATTTACTTTAGTCCTTCCTAAATCATTCATCACTCGTTCTCTCGTTCTTCTTTTATTTCTTTTTTCGTTATATTTTTCATTACCAATTTTCCTCGTTGTCAATTACATTTTTTTTTATTTACATACTCTTCTACTTCTTTTGTTTTTTTTCTTCTTCTTTTCTTCTTCTTTTTCTTCTTTATCTTCTTTTTCAGTGTTTCTTTATTTCCCATGGTTATTCGGCGTTCATAGGCGACGTTTCCAATCTTCTCCCATACAGTTATCAGGCGAAATCTCGTATCTCCTTGAGATCTCTATAAGCAGCCCAGCGAGAAAGAGCGAGAAGCGCGCACAAGGCTTTGGTCACATCAACATTAGATGGAATGGCGAAGAAAAGTTCATATCGCATTTTCTTCATACATATCTTTTGCTCTTTTAATATTATTAAGAAAAAAAAACGAATCAAAAGTCAAATAACGGAAATTAATATTAAAGCCGAAACACTTTCGAAAAACAGTATCAGGGTAGCGGGCAGGGGACGGGAGGAAAGTGCTCATCAGACTAAAAGAAATGAATATCGTTTACATCAACAAAACTGACAATACGCACAAAATCAATTATGAGGGTTACTATGTTGCTAATAATAATACGGCTATCGCTACAGCGACGACGACAAATTATTATTGTATGAAAACAATTAAGAATCTTAAATAATGCATCAATAATAATAATAATAATAATAATAATAATATCTGTGATAAAGATCATAGTTTGACGGTAATAAGAAAAGCAAAACGACAAAGGGGCAAAAATAAGTAAGGAATTAAACAAAAAAGGAAAGGAAAATATATAGACGAGACGAATAAGAAATAAAGGGTAACAAAAAAGAAAAGAGAAAACGATGAGAAAAAAAAGAAGGAAAAGAAAAAAAGAGCAAGGTGAAAAAACGAAGGATATGAAGAAGAAAGAGGGAAGAAGAAAAAATGAACGAGAAGGAAAAATATAAACAAAAAAGAAGAAAGGGAAACGAAAAGAAGAAGAAGAAGACTTAAAGAGTAACAAAAAAGAAAAGAAGATGGAAAGAAAAAAATAACAAGGACAATGAAAACAAGGAGAAAAAACGACGGACGTGACGAAGAAGAAGAAGAAGAAGAAGAAGAAGAAGAAGAAGAAGAAGAAGCAGAGAAGAAGGAAAAATATAAACAGAAAAGAAGAAAGGAAAAAACAGGAGAAGAAGAAGAATTAAAGGGTAACAAAAAAGAAAAGAGAAGACGGAAAGAAAAAAAGAAGAAAGAAAAGGAAAAAAGGAGAAAAACGACGGCTATGAAGAAGAATAGGAGATGGGAAAATGAACGAGAAGAAAAGAAAGAAAAATATAAAATGAAAAGAGGAAAGGAAAACGAGAAGAAGAAGAAAAAGATGGAAAACGAAAAAAAAGAAGGAGAAAAAACGACGGATATGAAGAAGAATGGAAGAAGAAAAAATGAACGAGAAGAAAAGATGGAAAAATATAAATAAAAAGAAGAAAGGAAAACGAGAAGAAGAAAAAGAAGAAGAAGAAGAAGTAGAGGAAGAATTAAGGGGTAACAAAAAAAAAAGACGGAAAGAAAAATGTAGAAGGCAAAGGAAAAAAAGATGAAAAAACGACGGATATGAAGAAGAATGGAAGAAGAAAAATGAACGAGAAGAATAAAAGGAAAGATAAAAAAAAGAAATGAAATCGAGAAGAAAAAGAAGAAGACGACAAAAACGAAAAGAAGAATTAAGCAAGAGTAAAAAAAATAGATTGAAAGAGAAAAGATAGAAAAAGAAGAAAATGAGCAAGAACAATAAAATAAAATAAAAAACTGAAAAGGAAACAAAAGAAATGGACAGGGAAAAATAATAATAATAAATATTAAAGAAGAAAAAGAAGGAAAAAGAAAACAGGAGAAGGAAAGGAGAATCAGAAAAAGAAAGAAAACGGGAAAAAGAATAAAAGTTGAAGGAAAAAAAAGGAGAATGAAAGTAGAATCCGAAAAAGTAAGAAAAGAGGAAAAAGAATAAAAGATGAAGGAAAAAAGAGGAGGATAGTAGATTCCGAAAAAAAAAAAAAAAAGAAAAAAAAAAGAATAAAATTTGAAGGAAAAAAAGAAATGGGGAAAGAGTATCAGAAAAAACAAAGAAATGGTGAAAAAAGAATAAATATAGAAGGAAAAAGAGAAGGAAAGAAAATAAAAGATAAACAAGTAATAAAAGAAAAAGAGAAAAAAAAAAGCCAAGTAAATAATAGAAAAAAAAAAGAACACGTAAACAAAAGTGTGATTAAAGACGATCAAATAAATTTTCTTGTATAAGGCGCGATGGATAAATTGTCGTCTCAATGACGCCAAAATTCAAGTAGCACTGACGTCTGATTTTAACAGGTATACAGGGCGCGATGGATAAATTATCGTCTAAATGACGCCAAAATGCAAATAACACCGACATCTGATTTTCACAGGTATGCGGGGTGCGATGGATAAATTGTCGTCTAAATGACGCCAAAATGCAAATAACACCGACATCTCATATGCGGGGTTCGATGGATAAATTGTCGTCTAAATGACGCCAAAATGAAAATATCACTGACGTCTCATATACGGGGTGCGATGGATAAATTGCCGTATAAATGACGTCAAAATGCAAATAACACTGGCATCTGATTTTAACAGGTATACGGGGTTCGATGGATAAATTGTCGTCTAAATGACGCCAAAATGAAAATAACACTGATGTCTGATTTTAGCAGATATGCAGGTGCGATGGATAAATTGTTGTCTCAATGACGCCAAAATGCAAATAACACTTATTTTTTTTATTTTTTTAATATTTGTAACACTTATTCACCACTTTCCGAATCCTCTGCACTGTCCAGAGATTGACGCCCAAATACACTGAAATTTTCGTATTGTAGCTTCCGGCGAGAATGCCAAGCAAACCCTACTATACTGTGCAGTCGAAAAAAATAAGAATCAAACAATGCGCATGCGTGAAATTAAAAATATAAAATGGCGACAATGTACCCATCAGACCCTGTAGATATGATAGCACAACTAGATAAAATATATCTATTAAATAATATGACAAAATAAAAGGATATAACAATATTGAAATCGATAAAATATGTCATCTTAAAACCTACTGTTGTCCTTTTTTTATCATTTCACCCCAAGCAAGGTAATAAAGCCACTAAGACGCAAGGGGGTTATGCAAATGCGTTTGAAAGAAAAAGAGAAAGTGGAAAACATAACGAACAATAAAAAAAACAAAACATGAATTAAGAAGACAGAAGCTGATGATTGACATTTCAGTTAAATTTTTGAAGATCAAAGTTCACTGGTAAACCGGAAAAGTATTCCACAAACGACAAGTACAGGGGAACATCAGTAATCCCAGTTGTAGTTGGAACCCTAGGATTGATTGAAAAAGGTTCCGATAAACTCATTGAAAGGATTCCTGGTAGTTCATACGTTAAGGAAATATTAGGTTGGTGCAAAAATAATGACGTAATAATGTCGTTTTTTGACGTACTTTTCTACGTCAAAAAACGACATTATTACGTCATTATTTTTATTAGCTTTATCTAGTATTGACCCTTTTTGTAATTGCAGCAATAATAATCTCTGCCCAGTCGAGAGAACATGTAGAGTATCTAATGTTATTTATCAAGCCCCCATTTATCCCAAAGAAAATAGATCAAACCACCAATTTTATATTGGGATTTCTGCGGGGAAATGAAAACAAAGACTATATAACCATGGACACACTTTTTCCAACCTAAGACTTTATCACCAAACTGCTCTCTCCACAAAAACTGAGGAATTGAGGGAGCAAGACCTGAACCCACAAATTGACTAAGAATTCATAGGGTTTGCTAGGACTCCTAGTAGCTTTAAGGGTTGATGTAATATATGTTTAGAGGAGAACATCATTAAATTTAACAATCAAAACATTTTATTAAACAAAAGGAATGAATTGGTTCCCAAATGCCGTCATAGAAGTAAATTCCAACTGATATAATATTTTTTCAATCTCGCACTTTCCAGAAGCACTTATCTTCTATATGTGAATATTTTTTTCCTGGTTACTCCTTTTATTTAAGTCTCTTCCTATTGGTTTCTTTATATATACAATATTTTGGTTTATGTTAAGTATATGTAATTTTCTTATTTTCCTTAATTTTTCCTTTGGTTTATTGCAAGCTGTATCTCGACAAATTTCCATTATATCTGGGGGTTTTTGTCATTTTTTGTGTTTTTTTTTTTTTTGCAGTTGAGACCTATCCTTCTTTTCTGTTTTTTTTTTCTATTTTTATGTTATATGATTTACGTATGTATAATCGATATCGTACTTGTTTGATTTATTTAATAATATATATTTTATATTATTAATTCCCCCTACTTGATAAGGTTTATGTAAAGTTATTTTTCTATATTTCCCCCTTTTTAATTTAATTAAAATGATTTTCTGAAGAGTTATTTTTCTATATTTCATACACTTTTTAAGGAGTGTTTTTCTATATTTCATACACTTTTTAAAGAGTTTTTTCTATATTTTACATTCTTTAAGAACTTTTTAGTTTTTATTATTTTATTTTTATTATTTTTCTCTATATATCTTATTTTTTTATTTTTTTTTACTGTTCTTTCTTTTTTAAAATCTGATATGTTATGTGCATTCAAGTATATTGATGATTTAAATTTACTTTTATTTATGTTTTTATTCTTTGATTTTTATTTGTTAATCGGGTTTCATGTGTATTTCCCTGAAGGATTGTTTTAATAGAAAGGAGTTTCTGAGTGGAAAATAATTTGTCACCCACAGGGAAGCGGACACGCATTTGGACTCTCTCGAGAGTGCAATGTGAAGTTCTAGGCGGCTCCTGCCCGTTGAGAAGCTTCAACATCAACAGCAGCAACAACTAAAATGGATACCACATATAACTCGAAGAGCGAATACTGACATAATCAAGATATTGACATTCCACACGACTTCAAACAAAAGTTTAGGAAGGAAACGCTCATCAATAAAGGAAAGAGCGATAACAGCTACTGGACTTGAGAAACCTATTTTCCTGAAAAAGAGGAAGATTTTATGGCTTTCAAATATCAGTGACATTGGCAGCCCGGTCAATTAATGTCAAATGTTGTATCATAATTAGACAATAAAATTATGTTGCATATGCACCCACGCTCGCATTTGAACCATTGACAAACCATCGGGTTTCATGTGCATTTGACTTGTTAAGCAACGTAAGTATAATTTTTGGCGTTCCGAACTCAAGGAGAGACGGAATGCTCAGGGATAGATCGCCTCTCCTTGAGTTTTAGTTGTCCAAATTGCTACAAAACATTAGCATAAGAATTCGAATCATTTTCTTAAACAGCCTCATCAAATCGAGACTTTCCTATGAATGTCATGCATGGCGCTAAACCCGTTTAAAAATGCCTTAATTGACAGCTGTATACAAACCCCTTTTTACGATCTCTGTTTAAAAATGTCTTCTCGCGAATAAGCCTTGTCGGACTTAGCGAAAAACATTCTTCTTCAAACCTCGTGACCTGGCGCTACAGAATCCCTAACATCTACAACAAATAATATAGAAACCATATTATCTGAGGACTTTTTATCGACAGCGACGAGTAAAATTGACATTACATGTAATTCAAAGAGAAAATAATGACATAATCAAGATGTTGAAGTCCCACACAACTTCGAACAAAAGGTTAGGAAAGAAACACCCATCAATACAGAAAAGAGCGATAACGACTACTGGACATGAGAAACCTATTTTCCTGAAAAAGAGAAAGAGTTTATGACTTTCAAATGTCAATGACATTGGCTGCCCAGTCAAAGAATACCAAATGTTTTATCCTAATATCTTTATAATACTAAAACTCCGTGAACTTCGTTTGCTTGCTTGTGTGTTTGCCACTGTTCATACAAATCATATAGAGAGAGTGGGGGAAAGAAAGATGTAAATTTATTATCGTGTAGGAAGAGGAAAAGAAGGAAATGGTTTGAACTGACAGTGAGACCAAAAGAAAAAAGTTCCCTCTTTCCACCACCTCTCTCTCTCTCTCTTTCTCTCTCTCTTTCCACCGCTCTTTCTTTCTACTTTTCTCTTTCTTTCCACTTTTTTCTTTCCACCTTCCCGTGATTGCGTGTGAACTTATTTATATTTAAGCTTTCTTTAAAGAAACAATATTTTAAATATTAAAAAAAAAAATTTGCCATCTTTAAAAATATTTGAGTATGATTTAAAAATATAATTTGTTTATAGAGAAATATTTTTATTTCAACTTTCTTCAAACAGATAATTTTTTTTAATGTTGAAAGCAACTTCAACGTTTTATAATCTGAATCTTCAGTGACTCAATCGGTCACGGGGAGTATTATAGTAAAAGTCTGTGAATCGGGAGTACGTCGTCTGTCGTCTGCGTAATGATTTAAGTTTCTTTCCACCACTCTCTTTCCACCTCTGTCTTCTCACATCTCTCTTTCCATTTCTCTCTCTTTCCAACTCTCAATCTTCTCACTTCTCTCTTTCCACCTATCTCTTTCATCTCCTCTCTCTTTTTACCTCTATCTTTCCACCTCTCTCTTTCCATCTTTCTCTTTTCACCTCTCTGTCTTTCCACCTCTCACTTTCCGCCTCTCTCTTTTCACCTCTCTCTTTCTACTTCTCTGTCTTTCCACCTGTCTCATTCCATCTCTTTCTTTCCATTTCTCTGTCTTTCCACCCCTCTCTTTCCACCTCTCTGTCTTTCCAGCTCTGTTTTTCCATCTCTCCTCTTTTTCCAATTCTCTCTTCTTTGCACCTCTCTTTTTTTTGTCTATCTACCTATCAAAACCTCTCAAAAATCTTTGCCTCTCTCTCTTTCCACCTTTTTTCTACCTCTACCTCTTCCACCTTATAAAATTTCCACCTCCCTTTTTACCTCTACCTCTCATTTCCACTCCTCTCTCTTTCCACCTCTCTCTCTTTCCACCCTTCTCTCTTTCAACCTCTCTCCAAAACCTCTCTCTTTCCATCCCTCTCTTTCCATCTCTCTTTCCACCTTCCCACCTTTCCTTTTCTTTTCTCTCTTTCCACCCTCTCTTTTTCCACCTCTCTGTGAGTGCGTGCGTGCTTATTTATATTTCAGCTTTCTTTAAAAAAAAAACAATATTTCAAATATTTAAAGAATATTTTTTCGCATTTACAAAAAATACTTTCAAGTGAATATGATTCAAAAATATATTTTGGCACATTAAAAATATTTTTAAGTTAGTCTGATTTTAAAATATTTTATGTGAATAAGATTTAAAAAAGCAATTTTTTTTTTATACAGTAAGTTAGTATTTTTATTTCAACTATCTTCAAACATACAATTATTTTAATGTTGAAATCAACTTCAGTGTTTTATAAACTGAAGCGTCATTGACCCAACGGGTCACAGGTAGTTATAGTTTAGAACTTGGTATATTGATCTGAAGATTGTATTGAAACTTGGAACTGACAGTCTACATACGTGTTGATCCCTATGTCCACACTGTCCATCCATACATGTATACATAAATAATAATAACAAAAATGGTTTACGTCGAACAAAACACGTCAGCCAATAAATTATTTGCCAGATAATTCACAAAAGGCGTTTAGAGTTTTTTTTTTATAAAGTACTCAGTATTCAAAACTAAGGTTTTATTATTAAAATGGCCAACAATTTATCTTTCGGTTCGGAATTTCGCAGACACAGATTCGTTCGTCAGGAATAAGATAAATAGATTTATCTTAACTCAGACAAGCGAATTTCAAAATGTCTGAAACTCTGATTACCCAGAGTTCTTCTTATTTATCTATTTACTACATACAGAAAGATAATTCATTATACTTATATATGCATTGGCTTCTATATAATAAATACGAAAGTCAGTGTTCAAGAGTTTTTCAACTTTACTCCTAGAGGTTGTGGCCCAACATATGACACCATTTTGGAAAGAGGCCGACTCCGTGAGCAAATTAAAAACATTTCGGGTCGGATTCGGAATTGCAATTCTGAAATTTTGGATTCCCAAGTTTTCATTACTGCGATAATGTTTGGTGGTTTTCTTACGTGATTATTTGCGACGAATTATTTTTTTTTTTTCCTACGATAACAATTTTTATAACTTGGAAATGAATTTGAGAATAATCGATATTAATTGCGAAATCCATCGAAAGACTCCCATGAAATAAAAAAAAATAATTGTTTGTACGGAAAGTAAGGACCTACGTACATCAAGATGTCTTTCAATTAAGCGGCGGAAGGAGACTTATCATTGAACTTTTAAAAGGTAAGCTTAAATATCAATGCAATACTTAAATGCAGCGATCAATTCTGAGTTCTTCTGTAGTTTATTGTTGCTTACTCCTCCCTACCTATTGCGATAAGGGCCCAATCAAGAATCCTCCGCAGGAGCTAGCATAAATGCTACCCGATAAGACGGATCTTGAGCTACTTTAGATAATAAAATGATGTTGTATATACACCTACGCTGACCACTGAACCATCGACAAACCATTTTTTATCAATAAATTACATTCAGCTTTCTTGATCTTTTACTGGGTAACAAAACATTCCATTATGTGTGTATGTTTGCCAGTCTTTCTTCGTCCTGTGCCCACAAAGCTGTTGCAAAAAGGAAAACAATTGTTTACATAGGTGTTAACATCACTTACTTAAAAACTAAAAGCTAAATTACGTCTGTGATATATATTCGGTTATGCATGACATTCCTTGTGTTTGTATTGATTAAGGTCGTCTGGATGCCAAATATTTGTTTATAATAAAATAGCTAATATTACCATTAGAGATGAAGATAACAGATACAACACTTTGATCCCAGGCTGATGGCCAGGCAGTAAAGAAAAGCATAATTCTATTAATACTGGCTGCTTAGTCAATTAATGCCGAATGTTTCTTTATAAGGAAACGGATAAAATTACCATTCGAGATGAGGATAACAGATACAACACTTTGATCCCAGCCAGATGCCCAGGGAGTGAAGAAAAGCATAATTCTATTAGCACTGGCTGTTTGGTTAATGAATACAGAATGTGTTATGGGGTCCACCCCTTCTTCATACAAGTGGACTCGACCAGGATGTACTTGTACTGCTGCTGGTGAATACCCGGGAGTCAATAGTGAGAAACACAGAGAGAGTGAGAGAGTGAGATAACCGCTTTGTAGGAGTCACAGTTGCGAGCACATAGACTCAGAAGGAAGTCATACTTCGATACTGAATTTCCCAGACTATATATATATTATTATTGCTACTAACCACATTTCTGGATCTACTAACCGTATTACCAATTGTATTATTACGTCAATACATTTATTTGCTATATTTCATTCCTGCGTTTGTCATTCATTTGAGACAGGATTTCATCCCGGAATCCACAACAGAATGTTTCTTTATTAGGAAACAATTATATTACCGTTTACAATTTGTGCAAAAATGAATACAACAGGCAAAGCCAGAATTTGAATTCTGATCATCAATTTCATTTTGCATGTTGTCATCCATTACACTTAATGCAGATTTGTTTTAATACTTCAGTATATTTTCTATCAGGGATGAACAAATCCTGGGAAGATTAAAAAGTCATTTAAAAGGAATAAATTTAGCACAAAACATTGATATGATATGGTGTGTGGAGGTTAAGATATATATATTTAGTCTGATCTCTTTCTTTGTTTTATAGACTACAATAGCCCGGCGTTGCCCGTGCTTGATTCAAAATTCGTACGACTCATACAGCAATCGCTATCACTTGACTTAAAATATTTTTGCCCTTCCTTGCCTTTAAAGGAGTGCCCTTTGCCGTGCTGATGTTGCTACATGCCTTACTTCTTGCCTATCTCACACTGAGAATTTTTTCGAAGCTCTATACTAAACATTAAATCTGTTGCGGAAAAAGAACTAAACAAAATGAACACAAAACGATCAGCTTTAAAAAAAAAACTTGTAACTGGAAAAACCGAATGAAAAAAGAATGTTAACAACAAATACTTTTTCACACCCAATCCAGTTAGTTCTGCGAAATCAGAATCAACGTTGAGTTTAAGCAAGTGAATGAGCCAATTGGAGTAAAGTGCCATGCAGATTTAATTTTTTTCCCACTTGTGATGAATGCAGCTATCGATTTTATTTTTTTTTTTGCATGCTAGCATGCAAGTTAACATTCGTGTCAGTCAGATGTTGGCTCTCACGCTGGCCAATAGAATCTTCCTGCCTATTCGCGGCAGCCAGCTATAGGCTCTCACTCTGGCCAGTAGAAAATGGCCGCAAACTACATGAAAAATGCCGTAGAAGCATGAAAAAATCGATTATTTCCACTATCGATGGGAGTTGGGAAATGCAAAGTCGGTCTTGGCCTTTTCGCTAACTTTGAGCATGTGCATGTAATTTTTGGTGCAAATCCGTCGAAAATTGCGGCCGTGCATTCGTTACACACACACATACACATCCTGCCCTTTATAGATAGAGATCAGTAACCCTCTGTGTTTAATCTTCTGATATCTTTCCTGAAGTAAGGATATTTAAGAATGGAACAATCATCTTTAGACGGTAAAATGTTGTTGAATAGAAACATCGACCAACTATTTTTTATCAATAATCAATTCATCTTCCTTGATCTCTTGTAGTGTAACAAAGCATTCTACTATATGTTTATCTTTGACATTCTTTCTGTTTCATGTGCACACAAACGAACATGTGACCAATTGGTTAGAACGTTCGCATGAGACCCTGGTTCGAATCTCACTACTGTCGATTTTGTTGGCCTGCAGTAGTTGATCCATCTCAGCTGGCGTAAAACTTTGGAAAATGTCTGAAAAACGATACCACGTGTTGAATTATGCCTTGTGGGTGAAATTGGATGCTCGGTCAATTAAAGCTGTTTTTTTTTTTTTTTTAGTCATATCAGGGAACAGCAACTCTTACAATTTTCCTTTTTCATCAGCCTGAAATAGGTGATCACAGCAGGCGTAAACCTTTGGAAAGTGCCTGGAAAACCATACCACGTGTTGACCCATGACTTGTGAGTGAAATTGGATGCTCGGTCAATGAAATCTGATTTTTTTTTTTTGAAGGGAGTGGCTGGGAGCATATCAGGGAACAACAACTCCTACCATTTTCCTTTTTCGTCAGCCAGCAGTATTTTATCCCAGCAGGCTTAAACCTTTGGAAAATTGTCTGAAAATCTTTACCACGTGTTGACCCATGACATTTTTTTTAAGCATTACGCCCCGAGCAAGGCATGAAGCCACTAGGATGCAGGGGGTTGCAGAAGATTTGGAGCGAGAGCAGATAGGAGTGATAGAAGAAAGGATGAGGAGAGCGATGGTGGATAGATCAAGGTAACTGGAGATGTCGATTGACATTACATTTGAATAGTTGGAGATTATAGCTCTCAGGGAAACAGTAATTGGGAAGGGTGTTCTACAGACGAGAGGTGCGAGGTATGAAACTATTGGAGTAGAAGAGACGGCTACATTTAAAAGTTTCTACAGTGTAAGGGTGGAGATCTTGGGATGCCAGCCTCGTAGGGCGCTTGAATTCATGGAGTCTGGGAACCAGTGAAAGCAGCTCATCGGAGCAATTACCATGAAAGTATTTGTAGAAAAGACAGAGAGAGGCGACGGCGCGTCTGTGAGAGAGTGACTGTAAACGAGATGCCAGATCAGGGCCAATTATATTACATATCCGTCTCTGGATCTTGTCAAGAACTCCGAGGTAAACAGAAGGTGCCCCAGACCATATATGGCAGCAATACTCCATGCAACATCAAATTCAATGAATATATTGCCGTTATGATTTGGAAAAAATTGGCATGAGGAGCATTACACATTCAACTTTCCTTCAGGGGAGTTTCAATTGAAAATTTATTTTCAAATATTTTTTTTTTTCTATTGGGTTGAAATTCAAGAAATTGTGAGAGTATAAACAGATATATATATATAAAAATAAAATACATATTTCTGTCGCATTATTTATAAAATTAATCTTTGAGTAATTTTTGGATGCTATTCGGTCAATGAATTAAATTTTTTTTGGGGGGTTTATTCATAAAATTTAACTTACTTTATTTTTAAAATTTTTCGTCAGACACAATCAGAAAATTTTTGAGCCCATGTTTGGCAAATTTAACTTTGAAAGTCCATTTTTTAACCATATTTACGATTGATGATTTATTTGCCGAAAAAATAAAATTATATATCGGTCAATTAAAACTGATTTTTTTGGGGATAAAAATATGCATATTCAGGAACAACCACGCCAGCCGTTTTTTGTTTTTTTGTTTAGGTGGTCCCAAATTTTATATTGAAAAAATTTTAAAAATGCCTGAAAACCATACTACGTTTTGACCTATCCCTTTTGAGTGAAATTCAAATAATAAAAATATGATCTATTGATTTTGAATAAATTTGATCCCAGCAGGCGTAAATCTTTTGATAAATATGCCTGAATATTTTAATTGTTTTGAACTTATAATAAAATGAAAATGAATAAAATTCAATATTTTATTTTTTTAATTATTATTTATATTATAAATGAATATTATTATAATACAAGAAAATTACAATTAAGTGAAAAAACATTTTTTTTGATGTATTGAATATTTTTAAGAACAAATCAAAATTTTTTTCATTTTTAAATAAATTTTTTAATTATGTTTTATTTTAACGCAGTTTTAAAAATTTAAAAAAATTTTGAAAATGAATAATTAAATTTTTTAAACATTAATTAATTTAATTAAGGTTTTGTGAAATAAAAAGTTTTAATAAATTTCAGTTAACGAAATGACAGGAACATTAAAAAATAATGTAAATAAATATATGGATGGAAGGGAACAAAAAATAAAAATAATTATTTTAATAAGAAGAAAAATTTTTAAAAAGTTTTATTTATGATTATTTTAAATTAAGTTTTCAAATATTTTTTTTATTTTATTATTAAATTATCACAAAATTTAAGATGAAAAATGAAAAAATGGTAAAAAAATATGAACCCAATATATGATTTAAAATTTAAATCAGATCTGAAATGATATTTTAGTTAATTAATATTTTAAAAAAAAAATTTTGCAATTTTCATATAGATTAAAATTTCAAATAATACAATTAAATATTTCATTATTTTAATCTAAAAAATATGGTATTATATGAGAAAATTTTTGAATATTTTTATATAAAAAATTTCCACAATGTTTCTTTCATATATGGAATTTTGTAAAAAGATAACATAATGTTAAATCAGGAAATATTAATTGTTCAATACATATTATTTTATAAATTTCATCTTGTATGTATGACAATGTGAAATATTAAATTAAATGTAAAAAAAATAAAATAGACAAAATTTTTAGCTTTTTTTCATAATAAACCCCATATTTATCTATGATTTTTATAAATTCAGAAAAATTATTCAAATAATATTTTATATTTTTTTAACAAATTAATATGAAGGTAATCCAAAAAGTTTTTTTAATGAAAACATCAATTTTAGGATTTTGAAAATGAATTTTATCTAACTTTTGATTTAAAAAATATAAAATTTTTAAAATGTTTAAAAAAAATAAAAATTATCTTTTTACATTTATTTATGAAAATCATATCTATATATATAAAAATATATATATTTATAAATCTAAATATGTTTTATTTTTTAAAAAATGATTCAAAAATATTTTCCTGTCCATTGATTGTTAAATATTTTATTTCAAAAATGTTTTTAGTTTTTTGAAGGTATTTTTATCATCAATTTAATTTTTTATTTATTTATTTTCAAAATTCAATATTTATCTATATTAAAATGAATGATTTGTCATATGCATTATACAATAGGCAATATTTATTTTATTTTATTTATTTAACAAGATTTTAATAAAAATAATTGTTATTATGCAACATCAATTATTATCCTTTTCATAAATATATATTATTATGAAATAAATGTTAAAGATTTTAATTTTTCAATAAAAATGTTTATATTTAATTTCTATTTAGAAATACCTCCAAAATATAGGATATTGGATTTTAAACATGTTAAATATTTATATATTTATATATTATATAAAAAAATTTTTTGAAAAAAATGAATTCAAATATATAAATAATTTTATATCATTTTATAAATCAAATATTTTTACGGAGAAATCTATCTGTTTTTAATTTTTTAGATTTTTTTAGACTTTTGTTTTTGTATTTCCTTGATTTTTTTGCAGATTTCAATTTAAATGATTATTATAAAAAAATAAGTAAGGTAAAATAAAAATTATTTATCGAATAAATAATTAAAATATATGTTATGATATCTTAAATAAATCAAATATAATCTGGAATCTAAATAAATTAATTAAAATTAATTTAAATTAAAAAAATATATTTTTAATTATTTCATATTTATATATTACAAAAAAATCTTAAAATGATTGATTCATTATGTATCACAAATTTGTAAAAGAAAGAATATTCATGTATTTGCTTGTTCATTTTTTTTTTAAAAAAATATAACATAAATCAATCCTGTACATTTATTTATGTTAATTTTTTTTTGAAATTAAAGAAAAAATAAAAAATATTAAAAAATGAAAATAAAAATAAAAAAAAAAATTAATTTTTTTTAATAAATTATAATATTTGCTATTTTGCTTATATATACAAATTGAATTTTATGATGGTATAGAAAATTTTTTTTTAAAATTAAATTTTATATGTATATTAAATACATATAAAGAAAAAAGCAGAAATTCTTTGGATTAATTTAATTTATTATCTGTTTGAATTTTTTGAAAAATTTAAATGAAAAATTTTGAAAATTTTTTTTTTAAAAAAATTTTTTTTTGTTAATCATATATAAAAAATTTTTAAGTAAGAAGAAACCATTTGTTCTGATTATTTAAAATTTAAAAAGAAAATTCCCCAAAAAAAAGACGAAAAAAAAATCCGAAAAAATTAAAAATAAAAAATCAAAAATGAAAATTTTTCAAGAAAACTCTTTATAAAATATTTTTAAAAATTTATCTTAAAGTTTAAATTTCAAAGGTATGAAAAACAGTTAAAAGAATTATGTGGAATAATAAAATCATTTTCTTTTAATATTTATGAAATTGTAGTATACAATCTCAAATGAAAAAAAAAATAAAAAATTTTAAAATTAAAAAAATAAGAATACCCTGGAATTAAATGAAATTTTTTTACTTCTGGAAAATTTTAAAAAAAAAAAAAATTTTCCACAAAATATTCCACTAAAGGGAAAAAAAAAATTAAAAAAAAAAAAGAAATAAATAAAAATATAAAAAAAAAAAAAACCGCGCCAAGAATATAAAAAAGATAACCAATTTATGGTTAAAAAAACGAACAAAAAGTAAGAAATTGAATTTGAAAATTTAAAATTCATATGGATTTTTATTATAAGGTATGCTTTTGTCCTATTAACTGGAATTTAAAAAAAAGTGATTAAAAAAACAGAAAAGGTAAAAACAAAAAGTTTGAAATACAAAAGAAGGAACTGGGAAAAATGGAGGAAATGATGAGTTTGTTTTAAGTTTTAAAAAGAAATATAGGAAATTATCATATAAAAATTGATTGAAAAAAAGAAAAAAAAATATTGGAAAAAATAAAAGAAATTTGAAGAAAAGAAGAAATGAGAAGAAAAAAAGTAAAGGAAGAAAAAAGAAATGAAAAGAAGAAAAAAAAAACTCCTATAAATAAAAAAAAAACAAACGAAAAGAATGAATTTTAAATACAAAGAAAAAAACTTTAAGAAGAAGAAAAGAAGATGAAGAAGAAGAAGAAGAAAAAAAAAGAAATTTTAAGAAAAAAAGATGAAGAATTTTTGAAGCTAAAGAAGAAGAAGAAGAAGGAAAGGAATTTTCGGAAAAAAAAGAAAAGAGGAAGAAGAAGAAAAGAAAAGAAAAAAGCAAAAAAAAAAAAAGAAGAAGAAGAAAAGAAAAAAAGAAGAAGAAGAAGGAAAGGAAAAAAAAAAAAAAAAAAAGGAAGAAAGAAGAAAGAAAAGAATTTTAAAAAGAAAGAGAAAAGAAGAAAAAAAAAGAAGAAGAAGAAAAAAAAAGAAATTATATTTTGTAATGTTTTAAAACAGAAGAAGAAGAAAGAAAAAAAAAAATAAAGAAAAAATTCAGAAAGAAAAAGAAAAGAAAGGATAGAAGAAAGAAGAAAAAAAAAGAAAGAAAAACAGAATAGAAATAAGAAGAAGAAGAAGAAAAAAAGAAAAAAAGATGAAAAAAGAAGGGAATGAAGAAACAGAATAAGAAAGAAGAGAAAGAAGCAAAAAAGTAAAAGCAGAATAAAGAAAACGAGAAAGAAGAAGAAGAAAGTTCTTTTTAAAGAAGAAGAAGAAAAGAAGAAGAAAAAAGAAAGGAAGAAGAAAAAAAAGAGTGGAAGAAGCAAAGAAAGAAGAAAAAAAAAAAGAAGAAGAAGAAGATGAAAAAAAGAAGAAAGAAGAAAAAGAAGTTAAGGAAAGGAAAAATTTAAAAGAAGAAAAAAAAAAAAGAAAAAGGAAGAAAAAAGCAAAAGCAGAAGAAGAAAGAAAAAAAAAAAAAAATTGAAGAAAAAGCAAAGCAAAAAAGAAAAAGAAGAAGAAAAAAAAAAAAGAAGAAGAAGAAGAAGGAGAAGAAGAATGGAAGAAGAAAAAAGAGAAGAAGAAGAAGAAGACGGAGGAGGAGGAAAAGCAGCAGCAGAGGAAGAATAAGAAGAAAAAGAAGAAGAATGAAAAGAGTAAGAAAAAATAACAGTGTAGGATGAAAAATAGAAGAATTTAGAAATGAGATAGAAATAAAGCTAAAAAAAAGAAATGCAAAAGACTAAAAAAATGGAGAAATTAAAGAGAAAAAAATGAGACAAAGGATCCGAGGAAAAAAGAAAGAGCAAGAAAGAGAAAAATTTTACAAGTCTGAAAGAGAAGAAAAAAAAAGAAGAAAAAGAAAAAAAAAAAGAGAAAAGAAAAAAAAAAAAAAAAAAAAAAAATAAAAAAAATATGAGGAAGAAAGAAAAAAAAAAAAAAAAAAAGGAAAATGAATATCATGAGGAAGAAAGAAACGAGAAGAAAGAGAAATGAAAAAGAGAAAGAAAAGAAATAAAAAAGAAAAGAAGGAAAATGTATATGAGGAAGAAAGAAACGAGAAGAAAGAGAAATGAAAAAGAGAAAGAAAAGAAATAAAAAAGAAAAGAAAGAAAATGTATATGAGGAAGAAAGAAACGAGAAGAAAGAGAAATGAAAAAGAAAAAAAAGAAATAAAAAAAAAAAAGAAAGAAAAGAAAGAGGAAACTTTGAGGAAGAAAAAATGAAGAAAAAAAAAGAAGGAAAAAAAAAAAAAGGAGGAAGAAAGAAACGAGAAGAAAGAAAAATGAAAAAGAAAGAAAGAAAAAAAAAAAAAAAAGAAGAAAAAATGTAAAAAAGGAAGAAAGAAACGAGAAAAAAAAGAAAAAAGAGAGAAAAGAAAAGAAATAAAAAAAAAAAGAAGGAAAATGTAGGAGGAAGAAAGAAAAGAGAAATTAAAAAAATGAAAAAGAGAAAAAAAGAAAAAAAAAGAAAAAAAGAAAAAAATGTATAAGAGGAAAAAAAAAAAAAGAAGAAAGAGAAATGAAAAAAGAAAAAAAAGAAATAAAAAAGAAAAAAGAAAAGAAAACGTTTAGACATTGAAGGAAGAAAGAAATGAGAAAGAAAAGAAGGAAAAAATAAATGAGGAAGAAAGAAAACGAGAAGAAAGAGAAATGAAAAAAGAGAAAGAAAAAAAAAAAAAAAAAAAAAGGAAAATGTTTATGAGGAAGAAACTGAGAAAAAGAAAAAAAAAAGAAAATGTATCAAAGGAAGAAAGAAACGAGAAGAAAGAGAAAGAAAAAAAAGAGAAAGAAAAGAAATGAAAAAAAAAAGAAGGAAAAAAAAAAAAGAAAGGAAGAAAGAAACGAAAAGAAAAGAAATGAAAAAAAGAAAGAAAAAAGAAATGAAAAAAAAAAAGAAGGAAAATGTATATGATGAAAAAAGAAAAGAAAGAAAAGAAAAAAAAAAAAGAAAAGAAAAAGAAAAAAAATGAAAAGAAGGAAAAATGTTTATGAGAAAAAAAGAAAAATGAGAAAAAAAAAGAAAAAAAATGAATATGAGGAAGAAAAAAAAAAAGAAGAAAGAGAAATGAAAAAAGAGAAAGAAAAGAAAAAAAAAAGAAAAAAAAAGAAAACGTTTATGAAAAAGAAGAAAGAAAAAAAGAAAGAAACGAAAAGAAAATGTAAAGGGAAAAAAGAAAAGAAACGAGAAAAGAAAGAGAAGAAAAAAAAAGAAAAAGAAAAGAAAAAAAAAGAAAAGAAGGAAAATGTATAAAAAAAAGAAAGAAACGAGAAGAAAGAGAAATGAAAAAAAAAAGAAAAGAAAAAAAAAAAAAAAAGAAGGAAAAATGTTTATGAGGAAGAAAAGAAAAAAGAAAGAAAGAAAAAAAAAAAGAAAAAGAAAAGAAAAAAAAAATAAAGGAAAATGTAAAGAGGAAGAAAAGAAAAAGAGAAAAAAAAGAAATGAAAAGAGAAAGAAAAGAAAAAAAAAAAAAAGAAAGAAAAAGTATATGAAAAGAAAAGAAACGAGAAAAAAAAGAAAAAAAAAAAGAGAAAGAAAAGAAATGAAAAAGAAAAGAAGAAAAATGTAAAAGGAAGAAGAAAAAGAAAGAAGAAAAGAAATGAAAAGAGAAAGAAAAGAAAATGAAAAGAAAAGAAGGAAAAGAAAATGAAAGGAAGAAAGAAACGAGAAGAAAGAGAAATGAAAAAGAAAAAAAAAAAAAAAAAAAAAAAAAAGAAAAATGAAAGAAGGAAGAAAAAATGAGAAAGAAAAAAAAAAATGTAGGGAAATGAGGAAGAAAGAAACGAGAAGAAAGAGAAATGAAAAAGAAAAAGAAAAAAGAAAAAAAAAAAAAGAAAGAAAAACGTTTAGGAGAAAAAAAAGAAATGAGAAAGAAAAGAAGAAAAAGAAAAGAGGAAGAAAAGAAACGAGAAGAAAGAGAAAAAAAAAGAGAAAAAAAAAGAAAAAAAAAAAAAAAGAAGGAAGAAAAAAATAAGAGGAAAAAAAACGAGAAGAAAGAGAAAAAAAAAAAAGAAAAAGAAAAAAAAAGAAAAAGAAAGAAAAAAGTGAAGAGGAAAAAAAAGAAAACGAGAAAGAAAGAGAAATGAAAAAGAGAAAGAAAAAAAAAAAAAAAAAAAAAGAAGGAAAATGTAAAAGGAAGAAAGAAAGAAGAAGAAAGAGAAAAAAAAAAGAGAAAGAAAAGAAATAAAAAAAGAAAGAAAAGAAAATGTATAATGAAAGAAAAGAAATGAGAAGAAAAGAAAAAAAAAAGAAAAAAAAAAAAAAAAAAAAAAAGAAAAGAAGAAAAAATGTATATGAGGAAGAAAAAAAAAGAGAAGAAAGAGAAATGAAAAGAGAAAGAAAAAAAAAAAAAAAAAAAAGAAGGAAAAAAAATATGAAAAAAGAAAAAAGAAAAGAAAGAAAGAAATGAAAAAGAGAAAAAAAAAAAAAAAAAAAAAAAAAGAAAATGAAAAGAAATGAGGAAAAAGAAACGAAAAGAAAGAGAAATGAAAGAAAAAAAGAAAAGAAAAAAAAAAAAAAAAGAAAGAAAATGAAGAGGAAGAAAAGAAACGAGAAGAAAGAGAAATGAAAAAAGAGAAAGAAAAGAAATAAAAAAAAAAAAAAAAAGGAAAAGAGTATAAAAAAGAAAAGAAAAGAAGAAAGAAAGAAAAAAAAGAAAAAAAAAAAAAAAAAAGAAAAGAAAAAAAAAAATGTAAAATGAGGAAAAAAGAAACGAGAAGAAAGAAAAAAAAAAAAGAAAAAGAAAAGAAAAAAAAAAAAAAAGAAAAAATGAAAAAAAGGAAGAAAAAGAAAAAGAAGAAAAGAGAAATGAAAAGAAAGAAAAAAAATAAAAAGAAAAAAAAAGAAAACGTTTGAATGAGGAAGAAAGAAATGAAAAGAAAAAAAAAAAAATGAAAAGAGGAGGAAAAAGAAAAGAAAGAAAGAAAAGAAAAAATGAAAAAGAAAGAAAAGAAATAAAAAAAGAAAAGAAGGAAAAGAAAAGAATGAGGAAGAAAGAAAGAGAAGAAAAAGAAATGAAAAAAGAAAAAAAAAAAAAAAAAAAGAAAAGAAAAGAAAATGTTTATGAGGAAGAAAGAAATGAGAAAGAAAAGAAGGAAAAATGAAGGAGGAAAAAAAAACGAAAGAAAGAAAAATGAAAAAAAGAAAAAAAAAAAGAAAAAAAAAAAAAGAAAGAAAAATGAAAAGGAGGAAAAAGAAAAGAAAAAAAAAGAAATGAAAAGAGAAAGAAAAGAAATAAAAAAGAAAAGAAGGAAAATGTATATGAGGAAGAAAGAAACGAGAAGAAAGAGAAATGAAAAAGAGAAAGAAAAGAAATAAAAAAGAAAAGAAAGAAAACGTTTATGAGGAAGAAAAGAAAATAAAGAAAGGGAAAAGAAGGAAAATGAAAAAAGAAGGAAGAAAGAAAACGAAAGAAAGAGAAATGAAAAAGAAAAGAAAAAGAAAGAAAAAGAAAAGAAGGAAAATGAAAAGAAGGAAAAAAGAAACGAGAAGAAAAGAAAGAAAAAAAAGAGAAAGAAAAGAAATAAAAAAGAAAAGAAGGAAAATGTATATGAGGAAGAAAGAAACGAGAAGAAAGAGAAATGAAAAAGAGAAAGAAAAGAAATGAAAAGAAAAGAAGGAAAATGTATATGAGGAAGAAAGAAACGAGAAGAAAGAGAAATGAAAAAGAGAGAGAAAAGAAATGAAAAAGAAAAGAAGGAAAATGTATATGAGGAAGAAAGAAACGAGAAGAAAGAGAAATGAAAAAGAGAAAGAAAAGAAATAGAAAAGAAAAGAAAGAAAATGTATATGAGGAAGAAAGAAACGAGAAGAAAGAGAAATGAAAAAGAGAAAGAAAAGAAATGAGAAAGAAAAAAAGAAAATGTATATGAAGAAGAAAGAAAAGAAATGAGAAAGAAAGAACAAATGAGAAGGGAAAGAAAGAAAAGTACAAAAAGTACAGAAAACAAAAAAAAGAAAAAGAAACTGAAATATACAGAATAAATCTTTTAATTAAAAGCAGAATAATATGAAAACTATATAATAATTAACAATATGTATTTATTTATATATTTCCTGTCCCATTTGCGAGAGGAAGGGTGGTAAATGAACTTAAGTTATTAAATTTATATTATTTATATTTATCTTCATTAAGACAAAATTAGTTCCCGAGCAAAATGAACCGTTTAATTAATCAATTCCTCTATTCCTACGTTTTATTAGATAGTAGTCTTTTTTGTTCCTGCCTTTCACGTGAGGTACTCAGATACACTTATAGTGATCGTCTTGCTTCCACTTAATGTTGAAATAGGTTTTGTTCTCGCCGTCTTTTTTTTTGTTATGCTGCTGATCTTTTTTTTCTCCCGAGAGATATTTCCGTTCGAAAACCTCGCAGGGAAAATATAGCGTTACTGAGACAGAACAAGGAAAATACAGACATACCAATACCTGGCCGGGAAAATACAGAGTTACCGAGACATGGCAAGGAATATACAGAGGTATCAATATCTGGCCAGCAAAATACAGAGGTACCAAGAACTGGCAGGGTAAATACAGAGATGCCATTTTCTGGATGGCGTTCACGGGATTATTTCTGGGAATCGCACCTCGCAGGACGTCTTGTAGATAATTGACGTCATAGGGAGTGCGCAGGTGGCAGCAATGCTTGGAAAAAGCCGAGGAAAATGTTCTGTCTCTAAGTTATGACTAAGACAAATGCAGAGAAAATCCCAGAGGAATGAAGAAAACGACAACTTCCAAACATTACCGACTAATTCCATGAACCCTTACAGCATGCAAATTTGTTTAATTCCTCATCACCCATCGAACCGCCAAACACTTGGTGGATAACTGCTTATTATCAGTTAATTAAAATTAAAATAATTAAGCATTTATGAATACAATGATCAACTACTTTCCAATAAAAGCTGAATGGACGAGGCGAAATCATTTTAAAAAATCACAGCAACTTCCTTCAACTATCAGAATACGTTACACGATATTTCTTTCACCTGTATTTTTATACACTAATGTTCATCGTCCTGGGTATGACGATAAACAGCATCCGCGTCCTGGATAAGACGATAAACTACACCCAACAGCAAGGCCTCTGATCAGGATACTTTGAGCAGCGTGGAACCACCTCTTAATTGCTGGTGTTACCAGGTCCACCATGATCCGGGATGATAGCAGCTGTTATGGTCCCCGCTATGGGCAAATAGTTAACCCCACAACTAGAGTCAAAACATTATGAAAGTGCAAATATAGGTTTTAATATCAACAATATATTTTCGTAAAAAATATTACCAGCAATGAATTTTTGAAGAAAAAAATTATTAAAAGCAATAAATTTTAAAATAAGCCATTGAGATGTTGATATGCCATAAAACAAAGCAAACGAAACTAATGTTCACCCGAAAGCCACTTAAGGTAGAGGGATACTGTGTGGTGTCTTATGAGCGTAAGAAAAGGCATGAAGTGAAGTTCATGGGATTATTCAGAAAATATAACGGTAGTGATTGGGAAAGCATCCAGGAGGGAGTCTCTTCCACAAAGCAACATTTCTTGGGAAGAACCTTCCCGAACAGAGCTTAATTCTTACTATAGGGTATACCAAGAGAATGGGGGGATTCACACTTGTGTACTTGGCATAGAAGGCCCCATTTGTAAAGGTCAGGGGTGTTGGAATTAATTAATGTTGCTCGTCAGAATACATACTACAGAGTGGCGTGAGGCTCCTAAAGTCTCGTCTGTGGGAAAGGAGCTGTGGAGGGATAAGTCATCACCCACAAGGTCAGGTAGACGCTTTTGAACCGTATTAATACAGGCATGTGCGAACTGGGCAGCTCCAGACCAGATATGACAGCAATACCCCATTTTTGGTTTGATCTGATAACAGCGGGAGTCAGATACTTACTCAAGCCGTACAATGAGCCAACACTTTTCCCAGTATTTTTAGCATTAGATCTGATATATGAGTTCGCCTTGAGGTCTGAGGAGGGATGCAGGGCAACTCAACACCGCCGACTCAACACCGCCGACTCAACATCGCTGACTGAACGCCGGAACAACTCAGGAAAACTCAGAACCGGGACAACTCAGCACCAGAAAAACATAACATTTTATAACCGAATAAAAGTAATTTATTAATGATTAAGACCTTAATTAGTGAACATTCTTCAAAGAAGGCATTTGAAAGGGCATTATGTAAAATATGAACGCAGTTTTATTTTGTTTTAATTATTTTTAATAAAGTAAATAATAAAGAAATTTATTTTTTAATAAAGTAAATTGACATATAAAACATAATTCATTAAAACACTTGTTTTTAATTATTTTTAATAAATTAAATCAAAAATACAAAACAAAATGATGCCGATTTTTGTTTTTAATTATTTTTAATAAAGTATATCGAAATTCTAAAGTATTTTTCTAAAAAAATAATTTAATAATGTACGATTTATTTTATTAAAAATTATTAAAAATTAAAAAGTGGTTCATATTTTACATAATGCTTTTCAAATATCTTATTTAAAGAAAAATAGTCATTAATTAAAATTTTAATCCTTAATAAATTACTTTGAGCCCGTTATAAAAAAAATAGTTGTTTTTCTAGTGTTGAATTGTCTCGGTCCTGAGTTGCCCCGGCGCTCTGTTGGTGGTGTTGAGTCGGCGGTGTTGAGTTGTCCAGGCGCTCAGTTGGTGGTGCTCAGTTGGCGGTGTTCAGTCGGCGGTGTTCAGTCGGTGTTGTTGAGGTGTCCCTTCCAACTGAAGAGAGCTTGAATCCCAAAAAGATGTTCAAGTTAAGAAAGGAGAGAACACCCATCCATTCTGGAGAAAGTTCAGACTTCAATGACTACACCAAAATGATGTCAGGTTTGGAAAAATGGCATAATCACGGCCATCAAACATCTATAAGAGGAGGTCCCATCCGGATACAAGTGTTCGAATGCAGGCGACAGAATATAACACGCAAATGAAAGAAAGAAAATATTCGAAAAGTGTACGACAAATGAATGGTTCTTAGGTGGAATGACATGATAGATACTGACATTGGGGATGGAGTTATCACCTGAAACTTAAATATCATCGATATCCATACAAAATGTACCATTAGTAAGGAAGAAGTTCTGAAACAGATTTTTTTTTCTCATAAATATTACACTGCGGATAAGACACCCGTAATGTTCTGTGTTGAGAGCTACCCTCACACTTCTCGCTTTTCTTGCTAGCCAGTCTAGGAGAAAGAGAGTACAGAATTCAAAACCGGTTAGGGCTGGGCTGGGCTAGCCTCGCCTCGCCTCGCCTCGCCTCGCCTCGCCTCGCCCACAGAAACCGCAATATCAAAACCTAATGTGCTGGAGCTGTGTCTCTTGACACCACTTCCATGTCTACAGAATTAACCTTCATACATGCACGAATATAAACAATATCGATAGTTGAAAATGAAAATATATTTTATTACAACATTAACAGCTGCCGTCAGCAGTCTGGATGCTGGAAGTTGTGAAATAGCAACATCCGGGAACGGCAAAATCTGAAATACCAACATCCTGACACTGGAAGATGATACATTTCAACATCCGGGTAATGAAAGATGATACATTTCAATATCCGGCCAACGGAAGACGTGATCTAACGTTCGATAAGTCGAAGATGCCAGTGAAGATTCCAACACCTGGTCATTTCGCAACATGTTAGACTCTCCTGGCTTCTTGCTTTCCAGTCAAATTTGATCTTCACAAATTTAAATCTAAATCTATTGTTTTTTGTTTTATTTTTGCATTAAAATTTTGTTTTATTTTTCTATCTAAATCTATTGTTTTTGCTTTATTTTTGTATTAATTTTTTGTTTATTTTTGTATTATATTAAATGTTGTTTTATTTGTGTATCTAAAACTGTTATTTTGTGTTTTATTTTTGTATTAATTTTTTGTTTTATTTTTGAATTATATTAGATTTTTGTTTTATTTTTGTATTATATTTTTTGTTTTATTTTGTATTTTATTTTTCTATCAAAATCTATTGATTTTCCTTTATTTTTTGTATTAATTTTTTTTGTTTATTTTTTGTATTATATTAAATTTTGTGTTATTTTGTATCTAAATCTATTGATTTTGATTTTATTTTTGTTTTTTTTGTTTATTTTTTATTATATTAAATTTTTGTTTTATTTTTTATCTAAATTATTATTAAATTTTTTTTTTAATTTTTGTTTATTTTGTATTATAAAATGTTGTTTTTTTATTTTTGTTTTATTTTTGTATTATATTAATTTTTGTTTTATTTTTGTATTAAATATTTTGCTTTATTTTGTTTTTTTTTTGTTTATTATATTAAATTTTTGTTCATTTTTTTTGTATCTAAATCTATTGATTTTGCTTTATTTTTGTATTAATTTTTTGTTTATTTTTGTATTATATTAAATTTTGTTTTATTTTTGTATCTAAATCTATTGATTTTGCTTTATTTTTGTATTAATTTTTTGTTTATTTTTGTATTATATTAAATTTTGTTTTATTTTTGTATCTAAATCTATTGATTTGTATTAATTTTTTATTTTTTTTGTATTAATTTAAATTTTGTTTTATTTTTGTATTAAATTAAATTTTGAACTTTTATTTTTGTTTTTTTGTTTCTAAATTATATTAAATTTTTGTTTTTTTTATCTTTTTATTGATTTTTTTATTTTTTGTATTAATTTTTTGTTTATTTTTTGTATTATATTAAATTTTGTTTTATTTTTGTATCTAAATCTATTGATTTTGCTTTTGTTTTTTTTATTTTTGTTTATTTTTATATTAAATTTTTTTTGTTTATCTAAACATAAAAATTTTTTTATTTTTTAAATTTTTTGTTTATTTTTGTATTATATTAATTTTTGTTTTATTTTTTTTTAATTTAAATATTTTTTTTATTTTTTATTTATATTTATTTTTGTTTATTTTTCAATATATTAAATTTTGTTTTAAAAAATATGTAAATTTATTATTTTAATTAAATATTTTAATTTCAGTTTAAGTGTTTTTTATTTTTTTATATTTCCTTTAAAAAAATTGTTTATTATTTAATTAAAAACATTTGTTTTTTTTATTAACCTATTTATCTTCAGATCTTTTAAAACACTTTTTTTTTATTGTTTTCTTTTATAATATTTTTTCTTATATTTTTTTCGCACTCAGTAGTTTTTGAATGCAGAGGCTGAGTCCGGATGGCAAAATTACTGGTCAATGATTGAATGTCTTTGTCAAGGTTTTGGATATAAGACCAAAAACCATGCGAATAGTGCAGTCGACTGCAAGAATGTTGAAGAGTCAACACGCTTCCCTTGCCCACATTTCTTAGAGAGGCTAGCCCACACGTGGCGAAATGCGAAGCCAAGTAGTCGGCCTATGTCCTCCTAACTATCGTCCTCCTGCTAATTCCTAGAATCGATGCTATTGTCCTTCGCGTATAATAAAGCAAATAGGAAATATAAATCGTGCATTGCTTATATATGTATCCTTAATGTCGGAAAGACGGAAACCAGTGGCAACAAGAAACGTAACTGTTATGGTAGGATCCACCTAATTTGCATAGTGGAGTACCGACCATATAAATATGGTTGGTACCGGGAAGAGAGGGAGGAATCAAGAGATTCAACCCAGAGACTCTGCCCGACTGCGACTAAGTCAACACATTCTCCAGGAACGGTTTTCCCAGGAATATACAAAAGACTATATGTAAATATTGTGTACACTTTCTTGTTTCAATACATTTTGTTCTAAGTACATTTTGTGTTGCATTATTATTCCATGCATTAGTCAAGTTTCAACAGTAACACAAGTTTGGGACCAACCGCTGTCAATCCTACATATTCTTATAAAATACACCTCTTACTCTCTCCTTGTTCGCCCTTATATAGAAACTGATTTTGCAACCCTCTGCCTTGAATGGCTCTCGGGCTTGTTTTTGTTATATCGAGTCGAATGCCTACATACACACACGACATCGTATGATAGAGTCCTTGTGAGCTCCGCAGTCCTTTCCTAAGCTCCATAGTATCTGCTTCACAAAGGCTACATACGATTTTTGAATTCAGAGGTATTCTTCTACTAGACTGGATGCCATCCAAGGCTGAAAACCCTAATCTGTCTTATTATTTACCCATAGTTAGAGGTTTTTTTTTTTTTATTCAGAGTTGCCGGTTGCCACTCAAAGCCATAGAACCTAGCCTGTCCTTCTATACCTGGGGACAGAAGAAACGCATCTTGAATCTCGCTAGATAGAAAAATGATTATCCGTAAACGTTTCTCAAGTCAACGACTGAAGGGATTCCCAGTTCTATCCACTGAAACTTTAAAAAAATCGCTCTTACACCAGAACATAGAAAAAAAATGGGACAGACAAAAAATATGAAATCAAAATGTAACGGAGAATTTAAATTTCAATCAGCATCTTCTTCTATATGCCGATCATGGCTCTCCGCAACTTCCCATTTCATGTGGCTCATAGCAGTTTCTATTCCTTCACGAAGTCTCCTGTGTCTAACATGTTGCGAAATGACCAGGTATTGGAATCTCGCGTAGGTATTTCGCTGGCATCTTCGACTGCTCGAACGTTAAATCGCGTCTTCCGTTGGCCGGATATTGAAATGTATCATCTTTCAGTGACGGATGTTGAAATGTATTATCTTCCAGTGACAGGATGTTGGTATTTCAGATTTTACGGTGCCCGGATGTTGCTATTTCGCAACTTCCAGCGTCGGACTGCTGATGGCAGCTGCTAATGCTGCAATAAAACACATCTTCATGGTCGAATATCGACATTGTTTATATTCATACACATATGGAGGTTAATTCTGTGGACACCGAAGTGGTGTCTAGAGACACCGATGCAGCACGTTAGGTTTGGATGCTGTGTTCTCTGTGGGTGAGGCTAGGCTAGCCCAGGCTCTAATTGGTTTTGAATTTGGAAGTCCACTTCTCCTAAACTGGTTACCAACCAAAGCTAGTGAACTTAGTCTCTTTTGCTATTAACAACGGCCTTGGAGATATTAAGATATTATTTTAGCCCCAGGACGCACCTATGAGAAAATAAATCCTGACACTATGACTGAAACATCCACACTGATCATTAAATCTATCTCAGTTTGCTCATCTCTCTCTCTCTCTCTATATATATATATATATATATATATATATATATATATATATATGACAATTGTATATTTAGGCAGCAATCCTTCGTTTATGCATGTTTCATTAAAAACGACAGACAAGGCACTACGGTTAAGATTTTATTCAATTTTTCTTGTTTTCGAACAAGAGTTTTCTTTTAGCGACAAAGAATATGTAAAAACTGTCCATATGTTTTATAGTTCTTTCGGCTATACGTTTAGCCATTATCAAGGATAATTCAGTTTTTCAGCTTAATTGAGTGTGTGTAATATGTGTATGGTTTAAAATTATTATACAGATGTTTTTAATTTCCGAATACGGTTAGCACATTGTGGCCTTGTTCGTAGATAATATTGTTAAGTGTTGGCTTTTTCATTTTTATTATTAAAGCTTCCATTATTTTTAATCTTTTTTACAAGTGGATGAAGTTATTATGTTTATGTTTTCTACTAGTATGTTACTAATTGAGTCTGGTAAGTTTGCTAAAAGATAACAGTAATAAAAAATATGACAACACATTTTATACTTCTCGAATTCACTCTCGCGTGGTCATATGTGACGTCATGAGCTGCGTTGTGATTTTCGCTTCTAGCGTCTTATATGCACGTGTTTATCGTTGCTTGGAAATCATCCATGTAAACAACAACAGACTATCATCACTGTCTTGTCCGTATATTGCTTAATATGTTGTACCGTAATTGACATCTATGATAATGGCTTATGTAAGCCAAAGCTTAGATTGGATTAAAAAATATGGATCAATATTGTGATTTTCCTTCTTCGTTTACTGATAATGTTATTAAGCTTATCAGACGTTATGAAAAGATATTACATAAAATAGATAGACACCACTTGTCTATATTATTTAATGAAACATGTATGAATATATATATATATATATATATATATATATATATATATAGTCATACACAGACAGACAGTTTCACTGTATCATAGCTCATCAGTGTGGTATGCACATCTGATTGCCTCAAGCCGGGATTGAAACTCGACTGAGTTGTCATCAGTTGGAGATTTTACCCCTAAGCTATCAGCACCCGCTATAGGGGAAGGTGAATTTTTGCGTATTTATTCTTTTGAATGAACATAGAAAAGCTTTGCATTATCATCAGTAGTAGTCACTGAATTAACAAATTCATATAATTTTTCCCCCCAGAATACTCGACCGAAATTAAATTTTTCGGGTGCGTATATATTTATTAAATATTTGTAGCTATAAAATTAAAAATAGAAACTGAAGATATACAATAAAATAATATATATATATATATATATATATATATATATATATATATATATATATGAAATAAACTAAGTTTTGATTAATTAGTTTTTAATATATCTTCTGTTTAGACGTTATTTTATAGCGACAAAAATGTAAATGGTCAGGTTATAATAAACAGTATTAACTACATTTACCGGGAATTTAAAAATAAAAAAAATGACGGTGCCATGTAAGATACAGGTTCGAATATTTCCTTTGATAATTCTTGGATATCCAGGCCAGTAAATGTAGTTAATACTGTTTATTACAATTAGAGCATTTGCTTAATTATTTGTATCTATATGAATAACCTATAAACAGAATATATATATATATATATATATATATATATATATATATATATATATATATATATAGTGGACTCTCTCGTCGGTTTCGACGTATGAGGATCTCACTGATTAATTGATTCAGTTATGAAATTTTATGCGATAATCTTAAGTGGCACTTAAGACCCGCTAGTGATTTACGAAGGAGGCCACATAGAGCAAGGGTGAGAATTATGAGATGAGATAACTGTTAGATTGGCTGACTTTTTAGATCTGGCTCTCGCTTCTTGAAGATGATTCAGACAAGCAGATTGAAAACTGCTGAGTCCACTAAAACACGTTGATCTTCATTCTACCCGCTCCAAGACTAATGTGGCACCATGCATAGTTAGAAAGCTGAAAAGAAATATTCATAAATATATTATTTGTTTTTTACGGTTTGTCAACCATTTGATAATTATTTAAGGCTGAAAAAATATTTTGGGTTTTAGAATAATTCTTTCTTTACATTCAAGCGATCTGGGGAGAAAGAAAAAAAAAGAAGAAAAAAAAGAAAGAAAAAAAAATATAATACGAAAACCGGTCATAAGCGAATAAACACACGCTCGATTGATACATAACAGATGATAGTCAAGCACCTGACCTACTTCCGTGTCCACGAAAAATGGAAGTTTGTTATCAATTTGGTTGAAGAAATAAAGTTTAGAGACAATGGGAAAAAAATATGATAGGTAACAGGTGGGGAGTTTATCTAAGGATATACAGGCAAACCATTAATACGAAAACCCAGACAATCCCAGAATTGAAAATGGAACCACCCAAGGTGATGTTAGAAAATGCTTTTTTGAGATAATTAAGATTTTTTTGTTATCAAACCCGAGCGAAAGAAAAAAGTGAAATATTTTTATTAGTTCACGAAAACGCCACCCAGTCTGGGAAATCCCTTTCTTAGATCGTATCCAATTAGCGATAAACTGTTTGACAAATACCGCGTGTAAAAAAAAACCGAGAGCGTCATTTCGGTCACGTACAAAAAAGAGCAATTTAAATTTTTTTTTTTTTAAGCAAGGTGTTTCTTTCCCCAGAACAAAGCCACGGATTGTCCACGCCCGATTAAAGACGTCACGAAGGAAGGAGGAAAGATACCGACCAGAGCCTCATTAGCCGAAGGCGGTCACATGATACATGAAGGAGGAGGAAAGACACCCGACCAGGACCCCATTGGCCGAGAGCGGTCACATGACGTGCGAGGGAGGGGGAAAGATGCCCGACCAGGACCCCATTGGTCGAGAGCAGTCACATGACATACGAAGGACCGGGGAAGCGGGTATACGCCCCAGAGGCACAGTAATGGAGTAGGAGGAAAGTAAGTTACCGAAAATGGAAAATCCCTAATCAGAAATAAGAAGGGTGGATACGTATTTAGAATTATCAAGAAAAACCCTGGCGCCGACAGACCCACCCCAGTTTTTGACTGCATCAATAAAAGCGGGACCCCAACCGACAGAAATCAGAGTTTCGCCGCGGACGGCGAGGGAGTTTGAGCGCGGACGGCCGGCCCCGTTCATTCGCCCCTTTGTGGGCAAGAAAGGCCGGTCCGTTTGGCCTAAGAAGAGAAATTCGTCCAACCCAAGCCGAAGTCCAAAAGAAGCTCGTCCAACCGAAGCCGAAAAGAAGAAGTTAATTCGCGCACTGACGGCGGAGATGAGTGAACAATAATTCAGTTTCTGAAGAGAAAGTAGTTAATTGCAGCCACGGACGGCGAGAGAAATCAGCCGTGAACGACAGGTAGAGATCAGCGCCCAGTGTTGAAACCAAACCACACCCCAAAATGCAAATTTCTAGAGAGCAGGCAACTCGAAGCCTTAAAGTTGCTTTGGTAGAAGCGTGGTGCCACAGTCCACAGAACGGGTCGGGAGGTAGGAATAATCTTGTGTAACGAACATTTAGATATAAAAAGTTGTTACCTTTTTTCTTCAATATTTTTGACCTTGTGAGTTTTTTTTTTCTTGTGTGTTATCACCCCTGTTGGACTCAGCTTGCATACGGCCCCAATCCCTGTTTGATCCCGTCTGTCTAAGATCTAATCACAACGTGGGTAGGCAGACCGGAGATCAGTGCAGTTACCCTGGTAACCAGGCGTTGGAAGCGGGTTGGGAACAACGAGGCTGGTATTCATCTAACCAAAGGGTTAGAACGTCACACTTGGAGCAGCGAGGAGCGAACAGCTGGCGTCGCGAACGGGAAAGAACGACACAGTCGACGCTGACCAGGGGGACGACGTCAGAACCCTGGAGACCACGTGACGTGTTATGAACGGATCGAATTGACAGCTGAGACGTGCGACTTTTAGACTTGTCTTTTTATCTTAGCCATGGGCGTCCTACATTCCTGTAGCCCTAATCTAATTGTTGTACATTAAGGATCTTGGGTATCCTGTCATCAGATATTCTCAAGACATGACCAGTCCACCGTAACTGAGACTGTAAAAGAGAAAAGTCTCGATTCCTCCAAATATTACACCTGTTAAACAAATCAACTTTGTACGTTAGATGCCCTATCTTGAAGGTTAACTCCACAGATTGCACGCAGACATTTTTTTTATGGAAAACATCCAGCTGGCATATAATATTTTTGTATAGAGTCCCAAACTCTTTAATAAAAAGGATGGCAAAAGTACAACAGTTCTGTAAATGAACTTTCGTATCCAGTCGAATACCATAAATCAAATTTCACAAGTGATGGCGAAGTTTGCCGAAAGCATTGGTAGCCTTAAAAATCTGATGCTTGATTTCATCATCTAAAGTTCCACTATAATTGATTTTTGCTACCAAGATAGGTGAAATTTACATAGTTCAGGGGTTTGTAAAAAACTTTTCAATGGTCTTTATTGTAGACTGGTGGTTTTTGGTTTCACCACAAAAATTTCCGGAGTAGGACAAGGTTGGTGCACTATTTTTAATTTAAATTAATGTAAGAACCAAAAGATTTTTTACATGCAGCAGAGAAACAATTTATTAGATGTTGGGCCTCGCTACAAGAATATATATATTATGTTTATACGTTCAATCAACTGGTATGTCTAATAAATATTTAGCTATTTTTTTTAAATATTATGGAAGTTTTTATATTTTATATGTGATGAATATGTTAATATATATTATTGTTATGTGATATTGAAGTGTTTTGTATTAATATATATTACATTATGAGTTCTGATGAAGTGGCATTTCAATATTTATTTTAGTATAAATCTTAAATGGGTAATATATTTTGGGGGTTTATCTTTGTTTTTGTATTAAATATTTTAATTTCAGTTAAGGATTTTTTGTAATATTTTATATTTATTAAATTTTTTGTTAATATTATTTAATTAATTAATTAATACATTATATGTATTATTTATCATTTTATATAGTATTAACTATTGATTTTAAAGTCGTTTTTAATTTCCTTATTCTAAAAGCACTTTTTTTCATTTTTTCCAATTTTAAGTTTTGTTTTTTATATTATATTATATATTAAATTTCAAATATATTTTTTCCTTGTGGATGGGTATTAATTAATATAAATTTAATTTGATATATGTTAATTTGGATGTATTCATCCTAAGATCTTTTGTCATGAAGTTTTTATATTAAATTTTTTTATATTCCCTTAATCGTCCAAAAATTGATATATTTGTTAATTTAATAATCTTTAATTCTGAATTATCTCCCTTTCATATTTTTGGGTTTATCTTTTATTTTATTTAATATAATTTTTGAATTTTTTGTTTATTTTTGAAGGTTTATTTCGTCTCTCTACTGTCTGATTTCTACTAGGGTATATTGAATAGGTCATCTCTTTCACTCCTTTCTTTTTCTTTCTCTCTTCCTTTCTCCTCTGAGCATCACTCATATCAAGACTTACACAACTTCCTGTTTCTTTTGCAATCTTCCCTTCCTTTCTATTCGTAATCATCTTTTTTCTCATGTTTCATTTCCTTTCTTTTCTCGCCCATGTCTGTTTTTTTTTTTTTATTTCAAATATTTATCATCCATAGACTGTTGGAAAAATCCTATAAATGTAATTTAACAAGGGGAAAATGATCATTTACATAATGGTAACTTAATTCCGATTGTATGAAATATATCGTTCTGTTTATAGAATTGACCTCTATGTGTGAATCAGTTTTGATATTTATAGTTTATATTGTGTCAATAGAACAGGATTCACTTGAATTATATACCAACGGATTAATATTATATATATATATATATATATATATATATATATATATATATATGGGATAAACGTGCAATCAATTTACATGGATATGTTTATTGTTTGGCATAAAAACTAATACAAAAAAAAATGCGTATGAATTCCAAATAGTATAAATCCGTATCCGTTCCATCCAAAATATTATTTTTAAATAACCGTACGGATACGGAGGTTTTTGTATACTATTTGAATTGTTTGCGATGATAAAATGTCTCGCCATTTAAATCATTAACCTTTCATTAATTTTTTGTTTTGAACAGAGTTTATCAATCGGTTCCTGCTATATATTACATATATATATATATATATATATATATATATATATATATATATATATATATATATATATAGTTGAACTTCCTTTGTTGTTTTTATGCATAACCGGTGGTCGATGCGAAATTTTTTGAAAAACCGAAAATTGAGAACTGGTTCAAATAATGTCACACAATGTCTCCACGGGCACTTGCCAGGTTTTGAATTCAGAGTTATTCTTTTCCTAGACTGGCTGCCAAACAAAGCTGAAGAGTTTCGGCAAATAAATTCATTCCTGCCGTTCACAATAGAATTTACGAATAAGTAAAAGTAACAAACTCGACTAGAATTCGAAACCGAAACCTTTTTGATTTCTCATTCATTCTAAGTCCACAACCATTTCATCCAACCACTTATATAAATCTTAATTAAGTTCCCTGAATATCTCTCTTCTCTCTCAATCTATTATATATATATATATATATATATATATATATATATATATATATATATCGCATATCCAAAAATCTCTCTTTTCTCTATCTATGGAATATATATATATATATATATATATATATATATATATATATATATAGGTTATTGGGTAAATTGTCGCTATTTTATCAACGTCAATTTTTTTGATTTTGTCAAAAAACAATATAGTAAGGTATGTAAATAAAAATAGGACCATCACACAATTCACTGAAAAGAAAGAATATTGTTAGAAATTAAGGAAAAACATGGAATTCTTCGGAGAAAGAAAGCAGACTAAGAATTGAGAAAGAAAAAGAAATGTGATAAAAGAACAGAGGAAATCGGAGAAAAAAAAGAAAGACAGAGAAAATGAATGAAGAAAAGAAAGGCAACAAAAAAGGAAAAGCAAAAAATAAATTATTGAGGAAAAAGAAAAAAAGAAAGAAAGAAAGAAAGAAAGGAGGAACGTGAATAAGAAGAAGGAAAAGGAAAGAAAGAAAACTACTCGAGAAAGCAGGAAAAATTAAAAATAGAGAAATGCAAAAAAAACAAAAAAAAAAAAACAATATATTATTCGAAGAAAGGAAACAAAATGAGCAAAAGAAAGAAGAGTCGGTTAAAAATAGAAAGAAAGAAAGAAAGAAAGAAGGAAAAAAAGAAAGAAAGAACTGAATGAAAAAGAAAGGATAGCATGAAAAAAACAAATTAAGGAAGAAGACAACTAATATCTTATAGACAACAAAGGAAAGAAAGAAAGTAGAAAAATGAATTGCAAAAAGAAAGAAAGAAAGAAGGAAAGAAAGGAAGAAAAGAAGGAAAGAAAGAAAGCAGAACGGAATGAAAACGAAAGGATAACATGAAGAAAAGAAACAAACTAAGAAAGAAGACAACTAATATCTTGTAGACAAAGAAAGAAAGAAAGATGGAAGAAAAGAAGGCGAGAAAGAAAGAAAGCAGAACGAATTGAATAGGAAAGGATAAGATAAAGAAAAAATAAGCTAAGGAAAACAAAGACAACTAATATCCTATAGACAATGAAAGGAAGAAAGAAACAATGAACGAAGGAAGGAAAGAAAGAAAGAAAGAAAGCAGAACTGAATGTAAACGAAAGAAAAAAACAAACTAAGAAAGAAGACAACTAATATCTTGTAGACAACGAAGGAAAGGAAGAAAGTACGAAAGAATACTGGAGAGAAAGAAATATGGAAGAAAAGAAGGAAAGATAGAAAGAAAGCAGAACGGAATGAATAAGAAGACATGAAGAAAATTAATCTAAGCAAAACAAAGACAATTAATATCCTGTAGACAAAGAAAGAAAGAAAGAAAGAAAGAAAGAAAGAAAGAAAGAAGAAAGAAAGAAAGAAAGAAGGAAAAAAGGAAGCAGAACGGAATTAATAAGAAAAGATGACATGAATAAAATTAAGCTAAGCAAAATAAAGAAGACAATTAATATCCTGTAGACAAAGAAAGAAAGAAAGAAAGAAGGAAGGAAGGAAAGAAAGAAAGAAAGAAAGACGGAAGGAAAAAAAAAGCAGAATAGAATTAATAAGAAAAAATGACGTGAATAAAATTAAGCTAAGCAAAACAAAGAAGACAATTAATATCCTGTAGACAAAGAAAGAAGGAAGGAAGGAAGGAAGGAAGGAAAGAAAGAAAGAAAGAAAGAAAGAAAGAAAGAAAGAAAGAAAGCAGAACGGAACAACTGATATATTTTAGACAACGAAGGAAAGGAAGCAACTAGGAAAGAATGAAGAAAAGGAAAAAAGAAAGATGGAAGAAAAGAAGGAAAGAAAGAAAAAATGCAGAACGGAATAAATAAAAAATGATAATATAACGAAAAATTAAGCTAAGCAAGACAAAGACAACTAACAACCTTTAGACAACAAAAGAAAGAAAGAAAGAAAAGTAGGAAAAAGAAAGGAGAACGAAATGAAAAAGAAAGGATAGCAAGAAGCAAAACAAAGACAACTGATATCATGTAGACAACGAAGGAAAGAAAGATAGAAGGAAAGAAAGAAGGTAGGAAAGAGAGAAAGAAAGATAAGAAAAAATTTAAAAAAAACGAAAATAAGCTAACCATACAAATATGTCATCAAGATGCTCGCTATGAAGGTCTTAATGTTTTTTGTGAAAACATGGCTGCCATAAAGAAATGGCGACTCATGGATGGGCGGTAATGGACGGATTGAAAAGCGGCATGGATCTGAGGATTGAAAAAAAAAAAAAGCAAACAACCGAATCGGATGTGAAAGTGTTGCCAAAATGGACAAGGCATTAACGAGAAGGAAAGAAGGGAAGAAAAGACGGTAATGAAGCGGAAAAATGAAGCGGTGTGCAGTCAGAAAGACAAGCAGACAACTGATGAGACGTTAACGAGGAAGCGGCAAAAGGAAGAAGAACATCGTGATGTACAATGAAGACGAGTAAGGCGGGTGGGTGTTATGCGATGTTAAATGGACAGAAGAAAGATTTCAGAAAGAAAATGGAGGAAAGAAACAATGAGAGAAAACGGTAGAAATAAAAATAAGGAGAATAAAATCTAAGATAGAAAATGAGAAGAAACGAAAGAAAGATGTCAGAATGTGGACAAATATTAAACATAAAATATATATTTAAAAAAAATGATTTTGGGATTAAAACCGGACAGAGAGAGTGAGAGATGGGGAGAGAGTAAAATACAAAGAGAGGGGAATTAATGAAGAACAAAAAAAAAAAAAGACGAAGGAAGGTAAGAGGAAGAAGAAAATAAAGAAGAAATTGAAAGAAAGGATGAAGATATTAAGTGAGCAGACATGAGTGAAAGCAACAACGAAGAAATTAAATGAGAAAGAAAAAAGAAATGAAAAGAAAGAAGCGAACGAATGAATGAAGAAGAGGCAAGTGCGAAAGAAAGAAACAAGGAAATAAGGACGGAAGAAATAAACAAAGAAAGAAAGAAAGAAAATTCAAAGAGAATAAATTGAAGGAACATTAAATAAGGGTAGAAGAAAGAAAGAAAGAAAGAAAGAAAGAAAGAAAGAAAGAAAGAAAGAAAGAAAATTTAAATGCAAAAATGAAGAATAATACATAGAAGGACCATTAAAGAATGAAATAAGGGAAGAATAAAGGAAGAATGAAAGAAAGAAATACAAAAGAAAGAAAAAAGAAAGAAAGAAAGAAGGAAACAAATGAGAAGCATATAGAAGCAAAATTAAAGAATGAATAGGGAAAGAAAGAAAGAATGAAAGAAAGAATAAAATCAATGCAAAAATGAAGAATAATACATAGAAGGAACATTTAAGAATGAAATAGAGAAAGAAAGAAAGAAAGAAAGAATGAAAGAAAAATATCAAGGCAAAAATGAAGAATAATATATAGAAGGAATATTAAAGAAAGAAAGAAAGAAAGAAAGAAAGAAAGAAAGAAAGAAAGAAAGAAAGGAAGTATGGGTGGAGGGAGATAGTGAGAGAATAAAAGGAAAATAGAAAAGGATGAAAGAACACAGTAGAGAAAAGAAAGAAAGAAAGAAAGAAAGAAAGAAAGAAAGAAAGAAAGAAAGAAAGAAAGAAAAATATCAATTCAAAAATGA